>VZTD01003765.1:2087474-2168583 GCA_013397725.1 Rhagologus leucostigma | reverse complement strand
TTTTTTTTTTTTTTTTTTTTTTTTTTGGTCAAAAAAGAGAAATTGCAGGGATGTGCAAATATTGACATGGAAACAATCTTTTAGCAAGGGAATAATGATAAATCTCTATAATCCTTTTGTACTGTGTGTGATTATAGATATATAGATACTCCATCTGACGTAAAGACTACACTTCTGCTGGTAAACTAAGCATTGTCAGAGCATGAGTATAGTATGGGGAAGTGATTCTTTAGACTGACAAAATGTTAGGGTAAGTGCTGATATGCCTCTATCTTGCCTTCTTCTGTCTAGGACTTTCCCAAACAATCTCAGGCATAATATAGTAGACAGATAGCTGAATTTCCAGGAAGTGACTTGCAAACGGCCATGCTCATTTAAAGGATAACTGAATTTAAGGGTGTGACTGTGGTCAGAGTATTCTTATTGTTCCTGAGGCTTGATGTTTCTTTAGATATTAGCACAGAGAGAGATGCAGTATCTATGTGATGGAACAGCAATTGGTTCTGGCCTAGTTCTGGCCTGGAAAGAACCCGGTCTCAATTTAAAATAAAGGTAGAAAATAAATGTCTGCAGGAGCTGATTGAGCTGACTGATCTGAATACTTTTCGATATAAGGGGTAGATTGTTTTCTAAAAATTCGTATTTTTCTACTGACAATTGAAGTGGCATAGACTAGTTCAAACTTAGCCTTCTAATTTTCAGAATCCTGAGTTATAACAGGTAAATCCCGACCTTTGTGCCCAATTAATGAACAAAGAAAGCAAAGGTATTTTATGTTTTCAGAGGACTTAGCTGATGGATATCTTTAGCATCTCTACAGGAAGAAAAGCTCCTTAGACGCCTTGCAATTTTTTTCAGCTGTGGTTGATCTCAGTGTCAGGAGAAAGGCATCAAGAAAAATAGGATACGAACTCTAGCTTGTGTATTTGTAAAATAATTAAAGGTTGTCTATAGGTATGTTGTTTGCTACATAGTGAGGGACCTCACAGAATCATAGAATGGTTTGGGGTTGAAGGAACCTTAAAGATTGTCTAGTTCCAACCCCCCTGCCATGGTGTAAGCGCCTGGAAGGATTGCTAGCTTGAAACATTTCAGGTGGGGGGAAGCAGGGGAGGGTGTGGAGCAAGGGGCAGGTGTCTTGCTCTGGTGAGGTGCTGAACTGCCCCTTACATGCCCCACCCTCCCCCCAGCCTGTATCCCAGCGTTGCAGTGGCTGCCAACCCCTGCCACACAGAGGCAGTGCTCCACACCTGCCTCTGGAGCCCCTAACCCAGCTCCTAAGGGGCCAAATGACTGCAATCCCCACCTGGAGAAGGGGGCTAGGAAAAGCCAAAGGGTACTTAAAGCAAGACACAAAGTAAGCGTATTTACCCCTGCCTTCTCTTGGAATCAGATGAACACTACTGGAACTAGGAGTGATAGCTGTGTTTGTTTTTTTCTATGTCTTTTCTGTCTTTCTTAATTCTCTCACCTCAGGATTTTGAGTAATGTTTTGAGAAACCTAGAATCTATCAGGCTTGAAGTTTGCTAAGTTGGATGGGCCAAGTTAATGCTTTGAGAAGTGTTTGTTTCACATTGATTGAATGTTGCTCTAAACATTTGCCAAAATTCTCTGGTTTTCTAAAAGTGCCAGTAAAGGTTTTTTTGTTATTTTGACTTCTTGGGTATCTTGTTAGTATTTCTCCCATGTGTCTAACTCAGAGTACATGAATAAATGTAAGCCCTTTGAAAAGTCTCATCGATCAAATTTTTTTGGAGCCTTACACGTGGGCAAGGACACCTTCCACTAGAACAGGTTGTTCAAAGCCCCATCCAGCATGACCGAGAACACTTCTAGGGAGGGGACATCCACAGCTTACCCAGCAACCTCGTGTAGAGAATGTTGGTCTTCACTTTTCTGTTTTCAGTGCAGCCTGATTCAGAACCACTTAAATAAGCTGGTCAGTAAAAGAAGGATGGCAAAATGGAAAGTATTTGTAAAGTCAGAATTACTTCTTTGGTTTGGGGATATGGCAGTAATAAAAAAGAATCCACAATGAAGAAAACTTTGGAATTGAGAAAGATGAATGTGGAACTGCTCTTTCTATTATTCCAACAACAGGAACTGAAGGTGAAAGGAGAGATATAGAATGCATCTTTACATTTTAGCAATGCTGTATGAAGACAATGGAGAGTAATGCATAAAATGTGATAAGAGTTGTAGCTGCTCAGAGCAGATCTGCTCGTTCCATGGATCACAGAGGGAGAAATTTATCCTATTCAGCATGTTAATAGGCCAAAAAGGAGAATGCTGGTTTAAAATGAGTGTGGGAATACTTCTTGCTTTCAGCAGAGAGGAAATTGAAGCCATGCTATCTTGACACTAGGATGGATGAAGTAGCCTTTGCACATGCTTCCTGAGTTACCACTATGGTCTCTTGACTTCGTTATGGAGATTAGGTGAGGAGGAAAAGCTGCTACTTAGTGCCAAAACGGGGATCAATATTTCCTTCCCACTGGATAAAAAAGAATGAAACATAGAAGTGGTATAAATTAATTAATTTCTCACTAATCTATTTTAGAATAGTATAGATAAGATGCTTTCTTCAATAAGCTAATGTCATAATCAAATACCACATTAGTAATTAGTTCCTAGTCTTTCAGTTTGTGATTTACCCAAATTATGTACAATTTATCTTTGGTCACTGTGAATATATCTAATGTCATTGAATCATGAGAATTTAATTTGCATCAGGATCAGATTCGTTGCCATTATATTTTATTTGGTATTTTATATCTTCATGTCCTTTTTTCTTCTTTTCCCATTTCTGTTTGCAGGTTTTGACCTAGTAAAGTGTGAAGATCCTGGCATACCAAATTATGGCTACAAGATACGAGATGAAGGACATTTTATAGACACTGTCATTTTATACAGCTGTAATCCTGGCTATACAATGCATGGTAGTAGTATTATGACCTGCTTAAGTGGTGATCGAAGAGTTTGGGACAAACCTTTGCCTACTTGCATAGGTAATATGGATTGTGACAGTCGTCTGGTATGACTGGTCTGGTGTTTCAGGAAAAAAACCCAAATATTCTGTCTTTCTATACTTTATGAGATGATAATGATGCAAGCATATTTTAAATTTCAAATAAAGATTGAATGTGGACACGGAAGTATAACTTTTCTGAAATAGGTGGCTGGCTACTAATGGTTATAAAACTACTGGAAAACACTTTCTTTCTATAGAGCAGTCTTTGATGGAAGACTACTGCTTCGTTTCTGATGAAGCCCTGGTTCATTGAGTCATATACTATCACAGGCAGTGGTGTTGTCTAAACACTTCATAAACACTTCATAAACTAAGAAAGCCCCATCATAAAGCAAATAAGGTTGTGGGATTTTTTTTCCTCATCTGTTTTCATCAGAAATTATTTCAGCATCTCATTCCTATGAACTTAATTTCTAATTTTCATCCCTCATTGGCGGATTGTTTTCTCTGTGTGCTCTGGAGTCCTTGTTGCCGTGCTAAGATACCCCATCTATCAGAGCCTTGAGGTAGACGTTTTCTTTAAATATCATGTCTTCAAGTGCTTAAAACTTTGTTTTGTTACAGCCAACATAAATGTTAAATAGAGAATTACTAGCCAGCATAGTATATATACACCAGTATAGCTGTTTTTCGTTGTACATTTACTAGGCAGTTTGCATCCTCTAGGTGTGCTTTCCAGTCCAGCAATTGTCAGTGACTTCTTGACTTCAATTTTTCACATGAAGTTCCCATGAGTCTTTCCTTCTGTGTGTCTTCTGATGCTTATTTTTCTCCGCTGCTGCCAGCTGCTGGCAGATCACCAGCTTCTTTCAGCACTCACCTCACCTACACGATCTTTGCTAGTGGCCTTACTCCCATTTCGGAGATACATTCTCCGATCCAGAACCTGCTTCCTGCTGAACACATTCACAGACTTGCAGTCAACAAAAGAGCAAGCTCCCTTCCTTTAAAACCTTCAGCTTACCCAGAGGGTAAGTGCCAGAAAAACATCAGTGAACAGTATTTCTGCTGTCTTAGTAGAGGTTATTTCTCCCACTTGATTCTCGAAATTTTATCGGTAAGTTTTTGTCTATATATGTGAGAGGTCAAAACAACTATCCAGCTTTGATTTAAAGACTTTTCCAGGCTCTTTATGCATTCAAGTCCTCATGCTCTTCAGTTTAATTGGTTAGCTTCCTTTTCCTCTAAGTTTGCCCTTTTGTAGAAAAGATCCATAATTAGTCCTACCTTTGCCTATTTCTCCATGTAATTTAAATGAAGTCATTTCTCTAAGGTCATTTTCTGCAATATTTTTTGTGCCTGTGTTCAAGTAAGACTTAGAATCAACTCTAAAATACGTGTTGGTTTCAAGTCTATTAGGTGAATAAAACCAACCATCTACCGATTTCTTTTTCTTTGTGTGATGATTTATCTTCTAATCTATATGTGGGATGTTAAAATCTCAAACATACAGCAATTACAATATTAGTAATTAAAAAAAAAAATCACATGTATTCCAGTCTGACCTGGAGTAAGCTAGGGAACCAAGGATCAAGTGAATCTAAAGAAAATTGCCATCTTTACTCCAGTAGAATATCTTTCATAATCCTTCTTCAAAATACTTTTGACCAATATATATGTTTTTTCACGCTGACTTTCTTTAGTTTACTGCTGTATTCCTACTGTGTAATGTGCCTTCTAGTCACGTATTTCCACCTGTACTTCCAGTTTTCTTGATACCAGTATGTTTTTAATGTTCTGTATTTTCTCAGGATTGCCACTCTATCTTTTTTTTTTTTNTTTTTCCGGATGTCCCCTCTTTTTTTTTTTTTTTTTTTTTTTTTGTCTTTCTACTTTGATTTTGTACCTTGCGTTACTAGATTTAGATTTGGTTTCTGTATTTTATTTCCAATCTTTTGGAATCATTTGTGCCGAAATGTCTTGAGAATCTTATTTCATCTCCAAGCAAAAATATGTCCCCCAATCAATAGAATAATCAGTTTTCTTTTCGTTTCTTGAGAGAGATTTTGGTCTTATTTTCTGTTTGTTCAACCAAAAGGTATCTTTCGATGTGCTTTTATCTCTCTACATATATTTTGAATTACTGTCCTTGTTCCTCTCCTTAAAATAAAATTTTCGTATTGCATCAGTTCTTTACAAATTACCTCTTCTCACTTCTAGTTTAAATCTCTTCTGAAATATTAAATAGTTCCCCATGAAATCAAAAGTTCACTATTCTCTCTTAAAATATTCTAAAAGTGTTTCCTTCTAAGCAGTCTTTTACAAACACTCTGTTATCTCCATTAAATTGTGGGGGTTTTTTACTGTTCTGTGCACAGGAAAGCTTGTCATGAAGATCCCTGAAAACTCAGTTATATATCTGCAGATTATTTCAGGCTTGCTTCCCTTCCCCTTTAGGCTTACAAAATCTTATCCTTCCATCAGTTTTATCTTATGTTACCACAGTTTTATCTTTTCCTACTCTGATTTGAATGACTTATTTTTCTTCCTTTTTCTGAAGTTGTCATGAACTTCCAAACATTACTTTCTTTCTTAGAAGCATTTTCTTAATATCTTGCTGTTTGGGAAGGTGTATTATTTTTTCTTGTGTTCTAGATGAACATTTGATATTTGCTGTTCTCTTCAGTGACATTTGTATTCTTCATTGTCTTTACTATCATTTCAGTCTCATTCACAAAAAATATCAAGCCTATACATAGGCATATTCCACACATTCTACACTTACTAATTTTTCGTGATACACTGTTATACTGGTCTTAGCATGCATTCTCATTTTTTCTATGTTCTAAGCCTTAATGAAGAAAGCCAATGAGTTCTTGTAATTCCTTCTCTAGAAGTTTACAGAAATGTTTGAATATAAGTCACTTCTATTAGTTATAGTATAATTGTTTACATAGTATATTCTTTGAGGTGGTGATTTTACAGTGTGCTTATTTCTGCATATTGGAAATAAAGTTTTTAAAATTATTTTTATAATCACTTCTGAAAGTTTACTTTTGATCTACTCCTAAAATGGATTTTTTAAAAAAATATATTAAATACGTAATGCATCATCCCAAATTTTATGATGTATTCTTTTCCTAAATGAGCCTTCTCAGAATTTTAAATCACATATGTCAATTAGTTTGAGTTTAAATTTTGGTTTCACTCAGTTAAATTTATTTCTTTGTTAAATATAGTACTGTATCAGTCATTTCTTATCTGTAGTTATCTACCACAGTGATAATTACATTCCAGACTTTCCTGTATAATGGAAATTATTGAAATCCTAGACAAAGGTTACGTTTGAAGAAATTTTGTACTAAAGCTGTTTCCTGCTGTGGTTCTGTATATAGAATGTAGTGTTTTGAGTGATCAAACCAGCAGGATAAATAAGTAAATCAGTCACCTTATTTCCTTTATGGTAGTTTTCCCTCATGGTAACAGATTGGTTGTGAGCAGTGTCTTGGTGGCATGTATAAAGAATAGTATTTGTTAGGAGTAGTGCTAGTAGATTATTCGGTCCAACTGCAATGTTTTTTCCATCATCTCTATCTTACTATGCTTGCTGTACAGCTGTGCTTGAATAAATCCGCATGGTAGGATTTTTTAATAACTACTTGTAAGGCAACACTATAAATGAAGTAGAAATTCAAGTACACCACTTAACTGAAGAATCACTGATCCTTTTTATTTCAGTGGCACATGACTGTTACACAGTTCTGCTTCATCAGGATGTATCTTTACACTGGCCAGACAACAGCATGATGCTCTAAGCAAGCAACATAAGAATCATTTGATTATGGATGCTTAGAATTGCTATTGGTCCACAAAAATAGCATTGATAATAAAAGTGTTTTAAAGCAGATGCCACGTACTATCAAATTGTAGCTTCCTGATTTACTCTCTTGCATTGCAAGCATATGGCATTTAAATTTTTAAATACCAAAGGGAATTGCTAGACAATACCTACTGGTTTCTGGTGTAATTAAACTCGAAGTTGTATAGAAGTAACTTGAAAACATTAAACTAAAATCATTTTGACATTGCAGAAAAACAGAAAGCTATTTTAATTATAAAATTCAATGCTGAGAAGTTTGAATTCAAACATTCATTGTTAGAAAAGCCAAGCATGTTAGATGGGATATTTCTGAAACATTTTTGCTCTCTTGCTAATGCTAAAATTGTGCTTTTGTAGTCTCATTACATATTGAACTCGTCTGGTCAGTTAAGTAACATAATCACAGAAGTATGGTTTATTTCTTTATAGCAAGGTAGGAATGAGATCATTGTGTTCATTTTTAACTTATGTACGTGTCCTGGTTTTTATGTATGTGTACTACTTCAGAAGTATTAGGTCACTCTATTAACTTTTTAGAAAACAGAGAGATGTGTAATGGATAGAAAATGGAAGTGCAAATTACTATGGTCTCATTAGAAATGTAATCCTTATTTTGCAGCTGAGTGTGGTGGTCGAATTCATGCTGCTACATCAGGGCGCATTTTGTCCCCTGGTTACCCAGCACCATATGACAACAATCTTCATTGCACGTGGATTATTGAAGCAGATCCAGGAAAGACAATAAGGTACATGCTAAATTTCAATATTTATAGTTGACTTCAGTATCTTATAATTTTTAGTAATTCTCCTATTTTTCTGCACAACCTGCTGGTTTTCACTGGGGTAGCCAAGATACCCTTCTATCAGGTGTTGCATCGGTTTTCCAGGGTTGCTTGCCTGTTCAGGTGTAAAGTCCCTGGATATGGGACAAGATAACCAGCATTCAAGGCACCTCTGAGTACTGCCTCACCCAAAAGTTGTCTTTTACACCAGGACAACACCAGATTCCACAAACCCCAGAATATGTTATAATGTTAATTAGTTGTATTAAACAGTTTATATAACAAGAACCTCAAGAATCTGCATAATGAAACAATTCCCATGAATCACAGGTAGGAAAAGAATGTTGCAACAGGTAGGAAAGTACATTACATTCCCTCATCCTCTCCACAAGATGGCTCTACCAGCACAGCAAGGCCATCAACGCCAGGGCAAAGCACAGACCCGTTGTTTGAATTAACATGTTCCCAAATTCAGCAAAATAAAGAGCTGATCAGTGAAGCCAACAAACTCTGTGACCTGCACAGGAACTTGACAATTACTACCATTGCTACAGCACCTTCATACAAAACTGATGTTATTTCAAGACCCACACTGGGCCCTGGAAAAGTCTGTGGTGAGTTGACATTGTCTAGATACCATGTGCTCACCTATCACTGACCTCCTCAGCAGGATGGGGCGGGGAGAAAATAACATGAGAAAAACCCCTTGTGAGTCAAAATAAAGTTAGTTCAATAAAACAAAAACAAAGGTCATCCATGTGTGGAAGCAGAGGAAAACAAAAGATTTATTCTCTACTTCCTATCAGTCGGTGATGGCCAGCCACCTCTTTGGGAGTAGGCCTTCAGTATATGTTGCTCTGGAAGACAAACATAATCACAGAATTATCTGATTTGAAAGGGTCTCACAGGCAAAACAATATAAGTAACTGACAAGTTATTCAGTGGGAGGTTTTTCCCCTTGTTTTTTTTGGCAATCCTGTTTCGCTAAGCCAAATATTGAATTTATGCCATCATGGGTTATTTCAAGACATCATTTTTGTTTAAATAACAATTTTCAAATGAATTATTTCCAATTAATGACTAATAAGGTGAAGAAATGGCAACACACAACTATTTGAAACAAAAAAAAAGACATTTTGATATTTGTCTATTAGATTTCTTCAGCATTAGGAATGTAAACATTGAGGACTTGGAGACAATGCACGTATTTTAACTAATAAGATAACATTCCTGAACACCTTTATAAATATAATTCTTGACCTGGAGATAAATACAGATTATTGTGTTGTAATACAGTTTTATATTTTATGAATTTTAGCAAAAAGCCAATCCGTTATATTTTTCTCTTTTTTGTATAGGAAAGGAAATGTCGTGCTTACAGGACTTCTTGTGCTATGTGTTCTACTGTCCAGTAGCTACTACATTTTTTCATTTGTATATAATTCAAACAAAACAGCATTCTTGCTATCCTCATTTGAATAAAAAGGGGAAATCTTTGAGGAAATCATAGTTTATATACCTTAAAATATTTATCATCAAAATAAGATAGTTTATAGACTTATAAATTAAGTCTTGAGGACTTACACCCCATAATGGCATTTTCTGTCATTCAGACATTTATAAAACAGAACTGCATGTCTCTTACAAGATCAGCTTGTTCAACAGGAAAAATGAATAACTCTGCAGGACCACCAGCTCTTCTTCAGTCCTAAACAACATCTTAAAACTACAGTTTGGGAATGATTGCTTGGAGTTTTGTGTAATTGTGTTTAACAAGTAATGCACAGTGCTTTTACTTTCTCTTTGCAGTCTGCATTTTATTGTTTTTGATACTGAGGTTGCTCATGACATCTTGAAGGTATGGGATGGGCCTGTTGAGAGCAGCATACTTCTCAAAGAGTGGAGTGGCTCGGCTCTTCCAGAGGATATTCACAGCACTTTCAACTCATTAACATTACAGTTTGACAGTGATTTCTTCATCAGCAAATCAGGCTTCTCCATTCAGTTTTCAAGTATGTAAATATTTTTCTTCTCAAATATAATAATTTCATATCCTATTTATATACATTTTTCCTATACTTATTAACTCTTTCTCATCTTGCAGCTTCCTCAGTCTTTAGAAGAAAAGAGATTATATTATTTTAATTATATTATGTGTTTATGCAAATGGCTGCAACTAGGGAGAATTTTTGCATTTGCTTTGAATGTTTTAGGGTTTTTTATTCCTTGTTTTCTACAGCAACTACATACCTAGTGTTATCTAATTAGCATTATTTAACAAGTCAAAATGGGTCTGTACATACAGAACTTTTTCTTCAGCACCAGTAGTTTTAAATATTCCCATCAGTGCTACCTAATAATGTATTAGCTGGTGTTTATAGTTTATGTTGGTTGGATTTTTTTTTCTCAAAACATTGACTGCATGATGCTCAATTTTTATGACCTTAAACATTCTTTGTGTGATTAAGCTAAAGAATAAAACACACCTCACCATATTGAAATACACTTTAAAATTTACTGTTAAACTAACCTAATTGATCTTTAGGTATAAAGCGAAAGCTTCTCTGTGTTATAGAGAAGTTACTATCAACATTGTACAAGTGATCAATATTTTAAAACTGAATATGTGGAGTTTTTCTACGTTATTTTGACTTAAAGACTGGGGGTAGGACACAGGAGAGTGTATCATTGTCTTTGACTCTGTCATTGCATTCTTAAATGGCTAGATACAATGTATGTACTTCTGATCAAGACATAAGAAAATTATGAATTAATGTGTGCGAGAAGTATTGTTCTCCATAAATGATGTCATTCAGAAGTAAAGGGTTCTAATCAGCTTTCAGTCATTATTATTTGCATAAAGATATAAACTTGGGGGGTTTCCTAGTCTCTAAATGCATTTTACATCTACCTATTTACTTCATTTTCCTGGATTTTTCTGAATGCTGTTTCCACCTCCCCCAAAACACTCTTTCATCAGCCTAAAAAAGCTAGTTAAAAGTATGTAAAATGAATTAAAGACAAAGAGCAGAAAAAATGTTTCTAAAATTCCTCACCAGTGTACTATATTATACGCTGCTTTTCATGTTTTTTGAAACACAGGATAAGTTTTACGTTTGTGGAAATAAAAATGGGGATTTTTCACTGTCAGGGTGAGGATTAGCAAACACAATTTAAGATTGTATTATGTGAAAATAACTTTTTGCACAGATTTTGAAAGGACAGAAATATTTAAGCAGTTCAGTTTACCAACACATTCCTTAACCTTCAGTGGTACTAATAGTAAGTAGAAGATAATTTAATGCTTTAAGAGAGAACAACTGTTTTTCCCATCCTAGTGTAATATGTGATGGATGCACTGAGTGATCATGCTAACAATTGCAGAGTATGTCTTACTGGAATTAACTGGAATTAGTGATGAAGAGCTGAGTGCTCAAGTATAGGGAAAATAGTTTCATTCACTTTGCTTGACAAGTGGAATGTGTTACTAATATTTTAATTGTAAGGAGTGAAAAATAAGATTTAAGGAATATGTTAAAGTAAATGTTTAGTTATTTAATCTAAAAACAGAATCTAGTTTATATAGTGTTCTTGAGGCAATGAGCAGACCACTGTGGCCTTGATATGTAAAGGATTTAAAGTAATTAATCTATGGCTAAGTGAGAATCTTTACATGCTTTAGTATTCATCATGTGTTCAAACTGTCAGACAGTTTGTAGCAAAGCTGCACAGAATATTGACATTTCAGTACTTTAGTAGATTGTAACTGAATATATAAAGGATTTCTGAATTGTTCAAACTTTTTTTTTTGGCAATTGCAGAAGATGTAGGCATTTTGTTACAAGTTCTATCAAGGTAATTGGTGAAGTTTTCTGTCTTTGTGTCACGTGAAGGATTTTCAAGTGTTGCATCTGTTAATGAGTATTTCATTTAACTATTAGTTATAATTGAAGAAGTAAATTTCAGGTTCAGAATTGCACAGAATTGGAAAACCGTTAATAATGCAGCTTCCACTGGATTATGCAATTGGGATGAGTGTCTGCATCCATTAACATCCCTTTATGGGATCATATAAAGGATATAAATTTCAGAGTATCAGGTCAAATGAGCACCTTAAAACATTAAAGGGCTAATTTTCATCTGGAGAATTTGTTTCACTGTGCTGTGAATGTGCTAATTAGTCTCTATACTTTGCATTCTAGAATGCTGTAACTGCCTCTGACTAAAAGAGAGGTGCTGTGAAAGAGTAGTGTGAGGTAGATCAGAAAATATCACCTATAAATTACTTACTGTTGATTGTAAATGTAATTAGAGGTATTTTAATTTAAAAAAAATATATAATTGGCTGAATCTTGCAAAATGTTTGAACGTTAAAGTTCCCTGTCTTGCCTACTCTGCTCAGCATGTAGAGCATGAGGACATGAACTGACAAGAGTGATTATGTTAATTGTAATCAGTTTAATGAAAAACCTAATTACCAGTCAGTTGTGCATAAAAGGACAAAAAAAATGAAGTTCAGTATACAAAACTGACCTTTACTCTGGGGGTTAAATACATTTTACAAGTCAGAGATGTCAACCAGCTCCTTCTGGCACAAGGGTATAGAGAGATTTGGTATTTGGCTTCTTTATTGCCAAGAAACAAAGTTACTGGCAGCAAAAACTTGTGAAAGAAGTTAACCATTAAAAAAGTGCTATCTAAGCTAGCTTAATTTTGTTGTACATGTCTAAGGTAAACAGGATAAATTTCCATCTGAAGTTACCTTTTTCTTCTTATCAGCTACAGGTCTAGATATACTAATAGTAATTTTCAAACTTTTGAATATTTAAGGGCAGATGAAATGCATCCTATGTGTCTTTTCAGAGGTGTCTAGTTTCCTTTGAGATGCCATAAAGTGTGCTGGCTAGTCTCCATCTGCTGCTGCAGAAGGTCACACAACCATGAGTTCTCACTCCTATCTTCCAGTCCTGTGCTGATGCCTTGGGTATGATAAGGCATCTGAAATGAGACTAGTCACCTACATTGAAGCTGATCGATCTTACCCCGAATGTTTAATCTTCATCTACTCTAGACTTCTGAAAGTACTTGGATCCCATGCTAATGGATGGTCCATTGCTTTTATTGACCTGAAGTTTATTTTATTGAGAGTTTTTATTTCTAACTGTATAATTTTTTTTACTTGATACTTAGCAAAAACAATAGAAGTGACAGATGATGGGAACAGCACTGGTAGTTTCTGGTCATACTGTCATTCTTACAGGCTCTGACAGCCTTAGTTTAAAAATACCTAAAATTAGTTCTATCCTTATAGTCTATCCTTTTTTTCTTCAGCTAAATTCTCAGCTGTTGTAACTTAAGAGACCTGTATCCTTTTCTTCAACTAAATGATGAGTTTATAGTTCTTTAGGTGGTTTTACAGATTTTGGTCCTCAAGGCAAATAATACATCAGAGGATTTTATTCACAGTCTTCTTAAATAAAATTAAAAAAAAAAAAACCCTAACAATTTTTTAGAGATGTCTGGATTTTCTAGAGTCAGACCTATCTATGATAATTTTCTATGCCTATCTCTGGTTCTGCAGCATTGTTAATTTCTCTTACTTACAGTATTCTATAAGCACACATTTTAATTAAAAATGTGCCTATCTCTGCTCTCATATGAACAGAGATGTGATTTTTTTTTTGTTAGTATAAAACAACTGTCAAGATGTTAATAAAGTAGCAAAGCGCTTTTTCTCAATTTATTGTAATATTTCTGTCTTATTAGAGGAACTTCAGATACTCATATTATTAAAAGCAAAGATACAAAATGAAGGCATTTGTATAGTTGGTTATCCGCTTTTGATTTTTCTGTTGTTTGCTTGCTTTCTCAGTATTTTTAAATTTTGCTCTTGAAATATATGCAAAGATAAGCAGTGATGAGTAAACACACCTGACTAAATCTTTAACTCAACAACAAGAGTTACCAATTAGGATAATACAAACAAGCAACTTACACCAATTATAATTAGAACAATTATTTGGAAATTAATCTGTCAGATGTTGACACATCTGTTGACAACTTACTCGCTCTGACAAAAACTTAACTATCAGCTGTTTGGTTGTTCCTAATGGCATTGGGCTTAATCTGACAAATCTGTTCAAGCAATGATTTCTGCTTTTTTCCAGCTTTGCAATTCCATTTGATCATTTGTTTGTCTGCAGCAACTTTTACAGTAACTGTGTCACCTATCTTGAACTGAGTACTGTTGCCTTGAAAATTGTTCCTTTATTGTTGAAATATCTTTTAATCACTTGCCTAATGGCCTAAGATGACACATTTATGTAGTGTAAGTATTTCCATGACAGAATCTTCATTGCTAGAATTCATCATGCAATTGTTCCAGATTGGTTCACAATTAAATTTTTGGGAAAGGGGGCTAGCACAAAAATATATTTTAAAAGAAATTTACAATGCAAAGTGCATAATCACATATCTGCCTTACTAACTAAATAAATTTTGAGTTCAATAAAAATGAAATCCATTAAGACATCCCTTGTTAAAATAAAAATAAAAGGACACAAGACACAAGAATTCAACCCTTTTCAAGTCTGTAACCTAATAATTTCACAGTTCAGCGTCTTTTGCTGTCTGTGATGTTATAAATGTTGCATTTCATACTCACAATAATATGGTGATGAAACCATGGTAATGAAACTGTCATTGCACTCCTATCCATCATCTAATCCATGGCCTGGGAAAGGCATCCTCAGCCTCATGGGGGTAGCAGTTCTTCATTTGGTTCCTGTGGAACTAAGCAAAAATGAGTCTTGTAGGTTGCTTTGGTGGTTATCTCTACCCTTATGAGCTTTTGCACTCCAGACTTTAATAAAGAGGCTGCGTTGGCATTTGGGTTTCTTTTTTCTTTACATTCTTGGACAATACATGACATTTAAATATGTTGCTGATGCTAATTTGCACAGTACTTAGACTGTACATTTACACACGTTATGTGAGTTACTTTTTAGAGAATAAACATTATTCCTTGATGTTTTGAAATGTTAGCCTGAAATCACTGCAAATCCTACATATGTCTCAGCTTTGATACGCAAAATTCCTTTTCAGGCTTATTATTATGCAAACATAATGCACTAAACAGGGGAAGCTTGTGCAATTTAAAAGCTTGGAAAAGTCTATATTGTTTCTGTAACCACGTGGACAAGAAAAAAATGGTGTCTATAGCACAACACTACAGCAAATGGCTTACATGATTGTTACCACAGACGTAGTGAAAATTATATGGATGAAGGCGATGTTTTTATTTCCTTGAGGTACAAGAGAATACAAGCTAAAAATTATGTAAAAAATAAAAAAGAGTAAAAGATAAATTAGCCAAAAATCTAACATTTTGCTCACAGGTCTACAGCCATGCAAATACACAGTGTCATATTCTCAAAAGCAGTCTCCTACTGATTTTCAGTTCAATTTCAAATCAACTCTGTAATGTGATTTGAGGATCAAATACAAAATAAAATCTAAAATAGGATTGTGAAAGATTCTTAAATTAGAAACAGGGAGGCTTAACACAGTGGCTGTCTGCATATGGAGGTCTGAAAACTCCTTAGCAGTCTGTGGTTTTCTCAGCTGTCTGTTCTTCTGGAACCTACCTCTAAGTTCCATCTTTAATGCACACAAGAGCTTGTTCCACTCTGAGCAGAGGAAACAGTAAGAAATGGGAAATCTGTACAGAGAATTACTCTATAACCCACTGAATATCATCCAAGCTGAAGGTTTAGAGCACATATGCAAGAGCTGAGAAGCAGCAATTACTTATTTTCCAGCTTAGTGGCATTCACATCTCATCTCCTGGCTATGCCATTTTAGGAACCTAATTTTTCTCAGTCATTTTCTAAAAGTCCAGCTATGTAATTTAGTTTGATTTTGCATCCTTGAGCCTAAAAGGTAGTTATTGCTTTCCTTGCTTTACAGTGTGTATGTTTTACTTGTTGAATATTATAAAAGAAGAGCAATGACCGAAAGCTGGTGAATTTTAATTTCTGGATTACCTATAAATACATATGACCTCTATACACTTCAGATATTTGCAAAATACCAAATGAAGCAATATCAGATTTGTAATTTTCATACAGTTGCAGAATCTCTTGGGATTCTTGAGAAGTAAAACAACTTTGAAAGGAGTCAAGTTGAAAAGTTGACTGTCTAAATGTTCACTTTACTAGATGACACAGCAGTGCTTCAGTGTCTGGTGTTCTATTTAATTAGGATCAAGTGTATTTGGCACAATAAAAAGATTGTTGGTTTCAAATACATAAAATAACTTCTGAGGCTGCAAGACCAAATGTGTAAAGAAAATTTTGTTTATTAAATATCTGTGATAATTTTTAAAATTTAGAACTTTGTATACAAGAAATGGAGATTAACAGTGAAATTAATATTAGAAGGCATCAGTCCTTTCTAATGGATGAATGCTTGATAGAGTTAAAATGGGAAAAGTGCTGTTTGCTGAGATATTATATAGCATAACCTTTTAAGAAGAAAATGAATCTATTCAGAGATATGTTAAAAAAAAGCAGTTAATGACAGAGATAGGCTTGTACTCATTTACTTGAAAGAATTGCAAGTCTTTAACAGATATGGACTAGAACAGTCCATTTTTCAGAGCTGTTGTCTGTCAAATCAGGAAAAACTTATCTGAGGTCATGACCATGCTTTTGTTCTCTTGTGGCCAAACATACTTTTAGTACACTGCACTACTATAGGGTGTCAGGTAAGTTGTCAGAGTGGTGCCTGGGGAATGCTTACATAGTAGTCATTAGTAGTGACAGCTATTACTTTAATTCCTAGTGGAAAAAAGTCCACCACAGTTAAAAAACCTGCCATATCTTCTACTTCATTTACATATAGGAACGATCCAAAGTATGCGATCTATTGTTTTGGAATGGAAACAAGGACAAAAAACTATGAATAATAAAATGTTAAAGAAAATTTGTGTGTTTCTAGTGTGTTAATTATAATAATCCACAAATTCTCCCATGAAGATGTTTTACAATTTCTGTGATTTATCTGTGACCACCCATTTGCTAGAACATGCATAAAACCACTCTAAGAGTCTGAAATGGTTGTTTCTTATTTTACTCTTTTTTCATTATTATTTTCAACCTTTCTCTCTTCTGAAAATTTACAACACAGGGGAAAAAAAAGTTTTCCAGTTGTACAGCCTGGTAGTTGTTTCAAGTTTGCAAATATTTAGCTGCTCTTGCTGTTTCTTACAGTGATATACTGTTTTGGTGTGGACGGAAGGAGTAGATGCAGCTGTTAATTCAGAAAATGGGTTATTATGGTCAGGAAGGTTGCATACTGGTGGTAGACACCGGTACCATTGATGGCAATTGTGACACTGGGTTTATGACTTCTTATTTTGGCTTTTGTTCACAGTTGTAGTAAGGTCTTTGAAAAAGATGTTTGGGTAAGGACTGGTAGGAAACAGAGTGCAATTCAGTAGGGACATTAGTCGCCAGAGATGGGACCTCCTTTCCTTTGGAAGACTGCAAAGTTTATTGCAGCTTAGGATGTCTGAATACCTGAAGCCAGTAGAAGAGGACTCGAAGCCAGAAGAGACCTGGCATCCTCCAGAAATCCACAGTAGATATAGATTTGTGTATCCACTTTCTGAGTGATTACTTGCTTTAATTCATACCATACTGATTCTTAGGTTAACATTGCTTTTTAGATTAATTTATTCTTTTAGAAAGCAAAATGCATATCCAGCTACCGAGAACTGATCATAAGTGAGATATTTTGCTAAGATTCAGTTTAAGTGATCTCTAAGAAAGTTGTTTCTTGTCCCTGAAATGAAAACTTCAGAGCTGCATAAACTGCTATTTGATTTAGCCAGATGGGGGTAAACAGCATTTGCATGTTGCAGGATAGTGGGAGTATAAAACAGTATTATTTACAACATGATACGTACCCTATTGTGCAAAAGGTATCAAATCTGTTTTGATAACCAGAATATTAAAGTGAGAAAAGGAGTTACTAGTTCTTTTGATGCATTAACTGGACAAAATCAGGCCATTTTTATACTAAAGATACTGGCAGAAAGTCAACATAATCATGATGTATCTCAGTGGGCAGAGGTTTGTAAAAGTAAAGGAACAAAATGCCTTCCTGTATTAACTGAAGAGAAAATAATATTGTCTCTGGTTTGAATGCTAATGTGAACATGTTGTGCATTTAATTATGGATAGTAAGTAAATATCTACACTTTACAGCTTGTATTTCATCATTCCCTTACAGCTTCCATTGCATCAACTTGTAACGATCCTGGGACACCACAGAATGGCACTAGATATGGAGACAGCAGAGAACCTGGAGACACCACCACCTTCCAGTGTGACCCTGGCTATCAGCTGCAAGGACAGCCTAAAATTACATGTGTGCAACTGAATAACCGATTCTTCTGGCAACCTGATCCTCCTACATGCATAGGTATTAAGATGAGGTGTTAGTCTCTATTTAGGACTGATACAGATCAGATTTCTTGTTCAGTTACTGAGTATATGGTGCTCATGCTGGAGTGATGATCTCTGCAGAACTCAGTTATTTTTTACTTACAGACAATGTCAGTCTCATTCTCTTGATTAACAGTATTTTTGGGTGTGATTTTCTTACTTCGTTCTTTAAACTTCATAAAAGTTTAAAATTGACAAAGTCTAATAGAAATAATTAAACAGAGGTAGTGATTTGGATGGAAAAAATTGTGTTGAAATGGTCTCATTAGAATGTTCTTCTATGTAATAGTTTGGTTACATAAATGGTGACCCATTATTTATTCTGAAAACTTTCTGAGTTATGTTACAGATTAAATACCCATCCTGGGCAATACCTTGGAAGATGGATACTTGTTGAGAAAAGTAGATGCAGAGAAGGGGATCCAAGCAACAATGCTGTTGAAAGAACTTTGATATATTTCCATAGCACCAGGAGAGGATGGATCCATAGTGCTAGATTGTATGAAGGTTTCACTGGGGTTCTTGACAGTAGAGTAATAATTACAGGCTTAGAAGTCTTGCTGAATTGTATTTTAAGGTCATCAGTGTTGGTTTTCTAAGAGTAATCAACATCTCCAAAATTGTCTGCTAGGCATAGTAATTTTTAAAATTTTTATAATTAAATGAAGACTTACTTTAGCAATCCTAAAACCCAGATACAATATCACTGGAATAAACATAATGCTTTTTCTTTCTACAAGGCATTTTGGAGAGGCACTTTCCAAAATAGCATATTCTCAAACAACTGCAGTATCTATGTTTCTCTGAAGTAAAAGTACTGGTGCAGAATTCAAGATAATGCAGAATAGTTTCTCTGACTCCATATCATGTAAAAGAATTGGAGCAGCATATAATCTGCTTACTGTCTTCTGGATACCTTATGTGCAGTGTACAAAGCAGTATGAAAATGCTTACTAAACATATTGGGATCATTCAGAAATTAAGCATCTAAATAAAAAATTAAAATAATATATATATGGTATCTAAAGGTCTAGAAGATTCATATTTTTACTTTGAATACCAATTATAATCACTCCATATTTCTTTACAGTCTAGTAAAAACCCCAACAAAACAAACATAAAAGAAAGAAGGAAATAAGGCAGAAGAGAGAATCCCTTCGGGCAAAAAAAATATACATAGATACTGTTATTCTTCTGTATACTCAAGGTGACTTTGAAGGGGGAAAGCAGATTAAAGTAATCTTTAGTGTATACGTGACAGTAGTAGAAACCTTAAGAGTTCTGTAAAGCCATTATATGTAATTTTAAAATTTTCATAAAGTCCTTACTTTAGTATGCTGACTTATAAATGGAATGGCCTGAAAAGAAACCTCTTTAAAATGTTTAGTGTAGATTCCAAATCCTTAGCACCAACTGGCTTGCTCTAAAAATGTCTTTCTCTGAGTCTGGTTGACTTGGTAATGTAGATGCAACTTGTGTTGACTACTTTACTTTTTTGTTAGACTTCTATGTGATTATCATCTATGAGAGTAGGATTCCTTATTTGTTTAAAAGTCACATTCAATTCATGGTAACTAAATGAATGTATTTGATTTTTGATTTGGGTGATATCTTTACTAAGTGAATCAAACTGATTTTTGCAACATCTATGGCCAATAGAAACTGCAGCCTGAGTCCTACTACTGAGCTTTCCCAGTTCTTAAAGTACTTCCAGTACCTAAGACATTTTCAGCATGATAGAGAAAGGATTAAGTAATACCAAAAAGATACAGGACTTCCTATTTAACTTCATATTCTTATTCCTTTAGAAAGCCTTCTTCCTGTACCGCTTTTAAATATGAACAGAAGTCACTTTTTTAAAAGGAAAATAGAAAAAATTTGCCAACAGGAAGTGGTAAAATTCTGTTTTTTTTAAAAATGATTATTAATTTTGGTAAATGTAGAAGTCATTTAACTCCTACTTAACAGCTAATACATGCTTGTGACTTTAACATGTGATCATATTCCTATTTCTTTTTACATTGTGACAGCTGCATGTGGAGGAAACCTGACAGGCCCAGCAGGAGTTATTTTATCACCTAACTATCCACAGCCTTATCCTCCTGGGAAAGAATGTGACTGGAGAATAAAAGTAAACCCTGACTTTGTCATTGCTTTGATATTCAAAAGGTACCATTTCTCAATGAATGTCTCTGTTGTAAAGGGGTTTAAATGTCAAATCTAAAAATGGCAATATTTATAATTTCTTAAATCTTCTAATTAAATTCTCTGACTACATCCTAGAGCATATGTCTAATATGTGCTATATCATTGATTCCAAATAATGTAAAAGAAAAATATACAACTATATGGTATTTTTGCTATCCAATATATTCCTGGAGAACAAAACTTTCTGTGACATATCAAATAAAAATCCTTGAAAGACCATATCAATTTGCAGAAATGCTTGATTTATGCTATTGTACGTAATAGTCGAGACTTAAAGTGTAGTGGAAATTCTATCTGTAAGTCAGTTCTTACAGGTTTTTAGAAATACAGCCTGAATATACTTTCCTTAAAGTGAATAGATCAGAAAAAAATTGTTCTTCTTAGTCAAGAGATAAAACATTGAGAATAATGTTGTATCATAATTTTAATTATTTCCTCTGTGTTCCATAATCAACCTATATGTGTTGCATAGATTTTTACAAGTTGAAGTTCAGGGATATAGTCATATTCATGTACTCTGTTTATTGTTTCTAATTGAATCAGTCCCATATAATCATCTTGCTTGCTGTATCTATGGATGCAAATGCAATGTTTTTTCATTTTTTGATACTGTGTTTTAAGTGTGATTTTAAAGCTGAAAATGGAAACATTGCTGTTGACTTTAGTAGAATATTGATCAACTGTGATTCTTTTAGGTTGAGAATTTTGCTGTGTAATATTTGTACTCTTTCTGTGTGGAAAAAAAAAGCAATATTTTTTTTCATATCACCTAACCTTTCTCATACTTGGCAGTATGCTACAGCTAAGGCCTGTGCTATTCTCATGGAACTGGCTTTGAGAAAGCAGCAGTGTCTGCACAGGATGCGAATGTGGACTGAGAATAAGGAGATGTAAAATGTTTTGTCAAATGTGTGTTGATTGAAAACCATTGCTCTGTACAATTTGATTTTCCTTGGTTTTGGCCTTTAGGTTTCTATTCCTTTTAACACTTCTAAAACCCTCAACTAAAAATTTTCTGTCTTAGCAAATATTTTAAAATATTTTTCTGGCTTCTCTTACCTCTTGAAAGTAGGGCATAAAATATTATTAACTATATGAAGCTGTTTCCATTTGGCATTATGAAAATGTTTTCTGCTGATTACTTAGCTGAAGATATTATTCCTTTTGTCTTACATAATTTGGAAAAGTTTTCATCTAGCAATACTAACTGATGTAACAGAAAGAAAAACAGCTGACCATTACACTTGGAAAAAAGCCAAATATTTATTTGTTTTGTTCTACAAAGATAAAAAGAAAAAAACCCCAAAATTATCCACCTGACTGAGTCCTTACCTGCCCTTTTAAAAGTAATTTTAATTTTCTTATATTTTCTTCAGTGTTCCTAGTATAACCTTTCATCTAACTCTATGCATTTCTCCTAGAACTGCCTGAGGTTTATCTTCACGTTCTCAGAACTCATCTCAATTAAATTCCTCTGAAAGACATTCCATTTGTATTATCTTCATAATTACTTTGTAAAACATATAAATGTCGTCAAATATAGCATAACATAGATGGTCTGGTGAGAACAATTATTAATCCACATTAATTTATCATGTTTGATATCATTTGGGTAAGAAAAAAGGCAAGTTCCAAGATAGTGGTCTATCCATATGAAAGCATCTTGTTTCTAAAATTATAACTTATGTTTGTAATGGGTGGATTTAGTATTATCCAGTTTAGCCCACTAAATCTGGACTTTTAATTCAAGCTACTTTTCTGGATCATTCCTGTGGTCACTGATAAGAGGCAGCCTTTCTGAAGCAAGTGATTCCATGATCTTGATAAAGGTGTTTAAGATAGGTGGGAGGATATTCATGATGGCTTTTAGAAAGCTGAATGTGTTCATATCAATGATAAAAAGAACTCCATTGAAAATTAGTGAACTTTTACGGTGAGTCACATTTAAAAAGACATTTATTTCTGGAGAAGAAAATGTGTTAGACAGAAAATTGGCAGCTACAGTCACAGTAATGTTTAACTCATTAAAAAAGCCCAGAGACTTAATTATTTTTCCCTTTATTTTCAGTTTCAATATGGAACCCAGTTACGATTTTCTACATATTTATGAAGGAGAAGATTCCAACAGTCCTCTAATTGGCAGTTTTCAAGGCTCACAGGCTCCTGAAAGAATAGAGAGCAGTGGTAACAGTCTGTTTCTGGCTTTTCGCAGTGATGCTTCTGTTGGAATGTCAGGATTTGCCATTGACTATAAAGGTACTGTTCTCATCCTAATCTAAATAAAATAAATAAAATAATAAATAAATAAAAGAAAAAAATGTTATTTAGTAATTATTGAGGCTCAAATCTGCTTACTTCTTATAACTTACTCATAACTGAATGCCGAATACCTTGATGCATCAATGTATGTTTTAAAAATTAGTTTCTGTTAATATGTGAAGGAAAAGAGAAATCCTATTTCATGAAATCTCTTTCACATTACTTATGCACATTTTCATCTTCCAGAAAAAAAAAATAGGTAGAAGATGCACATCAAAAGTAACATTTGGCAAAAAATTTTACAATAGTGAAACTCTCTTACCCAAGAATAGTGACTGCTTTTTCTTTCTTGTCAATACATGCCAAACATTTTCCTTTCCGCATTGTTTTGAATCTACAAATGCATTTTTGAAAAAATACTACTGGATAGAAATTGCATATTTTTTTTTGGAGAGGATGCGTCTTACTAGACTGGGTTAGGCTGACTGTTTATTAAAGCCAGAAAATCATTGAAGATGCTGGTTTCTTTTCCAGTCAGAGATGTTGTCCATGGCTTGATTATAATCTTTGCTGAGGTTTATCAAGCTGTTTTTCAGCAGCAGAAGTGCTGCCTCAGCTTCTTATTCTTGACATTGGAAGCAAACCACATTAATGTACATATTAAAAATGAGGGACAAAAAAGATCTAAGAAATAGATATACTATATAACCTATATTCTATATAACAGAAAAAATATACCTATAAAAGAGAGAGGAGTGAAAAAGAACTATAAAATCGTTTTTATATTTGGTCCTCATCTGTCATCCAGCATCATGCATTATTCTCCATATGTGCAAGGTTCTTCTTCCCAAAGTAATTGTCATATTGCCATAAATGAAATCTTAGACTGTTTGTCCCTGTCTAAACAAAATATCAAAAAAAATGGGAAAACAGTTTGTTCCAAGAAAACTGCAAGGCCTGCAGGGAAAGAAAATGAAATGTTGAGTAGAAGGAGATAAAGAGATAGATGTGGTGATTGAAAATGTGCATACACATTTTTACTGTGTGTCTATTTTTTGTTCTCAGTGTAGTTTGATATGAATTCCTCTATGCAACTGAAAGTTAAATGAAATTATAATGAGATAAAAATAAAAGATACAAGAATAGAATACTGTATTTAAGAAAGTTATTGTACTCAATGGACAGTATTTTTTTGCCTAATAATTTAATATTTTCCTATTATTAGTCAATATTTTATATAAAATATATAAAATGATAAAACAGTATGAGTTGAAAGGGACTTAAACATCATCTAGTTCCAACATCCCTGCCATGTTAGGGACACCTTCCACTAGACTGGGTTGCTCAAAGCCCCATCCAACCTGACCTTGAACACTTCCAGGGAGGGGACATCCAAAACTTCTCTGGGCAACCTGTTCCAGTGCCTCACCACCCTCATGGAAAGGAATTAATTCCTTGTATCTTATCTAAACCTACCCTCTTTCAGTTTGAAGCCACTCCCCCTTGTTTTATCACTACAAGCCTTTGTCGTTGACTACTTCAGCCTTCTCCACGTCCTGGGTAACCAGGTCTCCCATTTCTTTCTGGTGAGAACCCACATTTTCCATAGACTTCCTTTTGTCACCAATATACGTATAGAAGTGGTGAATTCTAGAACTGGCCATTTTTCTTCTAAATACTAAACACTAAACTTTACTGGAATCATTCAGCTTCTGGAGGGTTCTGCTAACAAAAGGTAGGAAGAAAATGTTCTGGGTTAGATCCTCTCAGTGTAATTTCCTCTTCCAGATAACCAGCCTTATGCAAACATCCATGATCCATGACTCAACAAGAATAATATATTACTAAGTTGAAAAATTTAAACTTACTGAAAAAACCCCACTGATAATTGTTCTTTTTGGGTTTTTTTTAATTGAAATTGTATATAGATTTACTGTAATTCATTTTAACAGAAAAACCACGGGAAGCTTGTTTTGATCCTGGAAACATCATGAATGGCACAAGGATTGGAACAGACTTTAAGCTTGGTTCAACCATTACTTACCAGTGTGATTCTGGATATAAGATTATCGAACCTTCAACTATAACATGTGTAATTGGTGCAGATGGAAAGCCGGCATGGAACAGAGCATTGCCATCTTGTAGTGGTATGTACTGTTTTCTTACCATTTCCCTTGTCCCCCCAGTGAATTCAGTTTCTCAGTCCCTGAGGCTATTTACACTATTTCTACACATACAGCTCGTGTAAAAAAACTCCTGAGGTCAAAAAATAAGAACCATGATGACTGTTGGGCTATAGCTTAGTCAATAATGTATTAAGTATTTAAAAATGTCTTTAAACTCTGGAATCAACACATGTTCATGTAATGATTGCAATGTAATATGTAAGATTCTTGAGACACCTAGTATTATTTAGAATAGATACCACAACCATCTCAATACTGCATTAATCGTCACCTTGGAATAAGAATTATAGTTACTGAGGCAGAAGATTAAAATGACGTCTTAGAACTATGGCTAACTAATTTATCCTCTGTTCCTTGTTTCAGTGTTTGTGTTGTGTATATATACACATATGGAACAATTTTAACAAATTGAAAAGAAGTTACATATATTAGTTAAGAAAATCCATAAAGTTTTAGTTTATTTATGTTTAAAAATAATCTCCTGCAAAATTTTAGATTTTTAATTATAGAAAAACACAGCTTAGAAGGAAACATTTCTACAACTCCATAACTTTGGAGTTTGTTTTAAATTAAGTGTAAGTAACACACTTTCATTCCAGTGAAATGTTCATTACATGAGAATTTCATGTGGTAATCAGACTTTGTGGCATAGTTTCTGATATCCTCAAAGCAAGAAGAGAAGGAAATAATAAAGATTTTAAATTCATGCCGTAAACTAATTCCTTGTGATATTTGAGTTTCACCTCAGCCACATAATCCTATTCTGCCTGCTGCCAGATTAAACTTCTCATCTTCTATCATTACATTGAGTTTTTGAATAGTTCATATAAACAGCTAAAAGAAGACATGAATTTGTAGTATTAAATTGCTGCCTTTTTTTTTATAAGGAAGTCACACTTGTGGAGATATTTCAAGCATGGTTTTAAAGACCTGTCAGGGAGCAGGAAGAACAGGTCTGCTTAACAAGGCCTAAGAGCCAAGCACAGGCTCTGCCCTCACTCACCAGGTGCAGCTCCGCAGCACATGAGCCAGGTCTGCAGAGCCAGGAGTTGGTAACAGGGTACTTCCGCAGCCCCACCCCAATAACCTTGTTGTCCGCCTGGGCCACAGGTCCTCCTCTGAGCTACTTTCCAGGAAGTCATTAGATTATACTCTGCTCTACGTAAGATGCCCACAGCAGGATAATACTGATTTACTTTGTTCCTTATAGTAGAATGATATTTTCCTTGCTTGAAACCAAATTAATGTGACTATGCTAATTTTTATGACCTTATTTATCTATTTATTTATTTATAAAATAATTTCATTATTGGTTTTTTGGGTAAGATAACTTCTTACAACCATCTGTTATTCTGGCGGAAAATATAGTTTTTTTATTAAATCATTTCTCTCAGTAAAAAGAGCACTGAATTGCATGTAACTAATTTAATACAAGACTTATATTTTGATGAAGATTTTGATAGGAAGCCAGGCTTTTCCAAAATTGTGAGAAGAGTGACAGCAATACTTTGTTTTCAGTGTATAGAAATCGATTTACTCAATATCCAACACAAGGACATATTTGAATTTAAGAACAGCCATTCCATCAGTCCCTTAATATGCCACACTTACAGCCTATACATGGGGGAACATGCCGTGTATACATTGTTATAGTTTTTCTCATGATACAGACAGAACTACTACTCATATAAATCCTGACTTGTCTTGGAGGTTTGAGCTCCACTCTTCTTAAATATCCCTTCTAACTTCTGTAGCGCTAAAAAATTTCTCTTACCTTTCTGTTGTTTTTTTAATATACATATGAAGCCAAAGATTTTTTTATGTGTATAATCTATGTGCTCTTTCCATAATCATCTAGTAAGATATGAAGAAAAGGCAATACAAGCATACTTTCACAAAGCAGAATTCTTGGCATTCTGTGCAGGGTAGTGTCAACATACCTATGTATTCCTCTCTGCCAGTTTTTTACGCAGTACTGTATTTTTTCCTGACCTGTTTTTAACATGGATTAATGTAGACAGAGATTCAAATGAAAACCCAGCCTAAAGTTTGTGTTTACAGTATCTTTCAATTAAATAACTTATACTTCCAGTCCTATGTGAACACTTGCAGTCAGGTAAAACTCTCATGTATTCTAATTTTAAAAAAATTATAATAAAATTATATCCTGAGAAAGAACCATTAGATATTTCAGTACAGGTAAACCAAACAAAAGCAAAACCAGTAAAGTGTCATTTTGGAATCTTTAGATTTTTATTTTCAGACTTAACTAATACAGCCGACTCTAATTAATGTAACATGTTTCTTTGTGTTTGTTTCCAGCACCATGTGGAGGGCAGTATACTGGATCAGAGGGAGTGGTTTTATCACCAAATTATCCTCATAATTACACTGCTGGACAGACTTGCCATTATTCAATAACTGTCCCTAAAGAATTTGGTAAGAATTTCTTCTATTGATTTATCAATCATTATCATTGTTCTACTGTTTAAAAGTCTTTTATGTGTAATAATGACCTTAAGTTTATATTGTATTGCAAATTATTTATAAAAACTAAATATATTTGTGACATGGAAAATGATTCTAGGATTTTAATCTTTTACTTCTCCCCAGAGTAATCAATTGACTTCAGGTAAGACATCTATGTCTGCTACCTAAGCACATCCTAAATACCCTCATTGATTACATTGTTCATCATCATAGGATAATCATTCATTCGAGCTCTCTGCAAAGTAAAATCAGGTGTCAGAAAACAAGCTCTTATATTCCTCCTACATTTTAACTTTTTGGTTTTCATGTTTTAACAAGGGCAAGATGAGTAGAATCACATTTGTTTAAGATGGACAGTGGAGGGAAAGGAAGCAATTTTACATTAAAGTATCAGAAATGTTTGTGAAAAATCACAAAACCGATTATTTCAATGAGTCGAAATACTTGGACAAAATCTCTAAAACTTGTGCAATTGTATGTAAGGTGTAGGTTTCTACAAAGCAGGTTTTTTCTAAGTCCAGACAAGTAGCAGTAAGATTCATTTTACTACTTATTTACCAAAAGGCTGAATTCACAGCAAGTTAATGCATTTGGTACTTTCTATGTACAATGAAACCTGTAAGGAGTCAGCTGTAAATAAAATACAGATGGTTAGAGTGACAAAATAATATTTTTATTGATTTGGTTTTACTTCATGTTTCTATTGCTATATGATATTTGAATTCAGTGAACTATTCCATATTTACTAGTGAGATGTATAATTAAATGATTTATTAATACACTTTAAATTATGTACAGCTGAAGTGCAAATTAAGTGTAGCAATATGTCAAAGCTGGTAACACACTGGTATTCTTAGTATTTGATCAGTTTTTATAGCCTTCTGATAAAATAAGTACTAATGCAAATTAAAAAATTTAACAAATCAATACGTTTAAAAAATCTTCCTCAGACTAAAGCCAGGTAAGCAACTAATCCTATGTGATAATAGATGCTCCTTAATAGTTGCTATAGTTGGCAGTGTAATATTGGTACAAACCTTTCTGTTTAGATATTCCATTTTCTTATTCGCATAGGTACCTAAGCAATAAGACTTGTTTGACTGGTGGGCATGGTTTTGGTGAAAGCGTGATTTAATAAATTTGGTTTTAATTAAAAATATTGAAATAAAGAAAAGCAAAAAAAATTATTCTTATCACTTAAGTTTAATGCAGCTGTTTTATCATGTTACACGATTATGTAAGTTGGAAAAATTCATGCAGGAATTCATTAATAAATAAGACAAGCAGAATACATCCTTAAATTCGATTTTGAAGACTAAGTTCCTTTTTTATCTCCTCTCTTTTTATTTTTTCCTCTCCATCCTTTTCTTTTTCTTTTTTTTTTTCTTTTTTTTTTTTAATGTAGTTGTGTTTGGACAATTTGCCTATTTTCAGACAGCTTTGAATGATGTGGCAGAATTATTTGATGGAGAAAACTCTCAGGCTAGACTGCTTAGTTCACTTTCTGGATCCCACTCAGGTAATTAATAAAGAAAAGAAGTTTCTTACACAGCTCAATATGGGAAAAAAATAATGAGGAGAATATTATGAATTTACTTTGGAAATAAAGTCACTGGAACAGGATGCTAAGGGAAATGGAACACCCTTCTTAATCTTTGAATCGACATTATTCTGGAACATATGGTTTAGGCAAGAACTGATCACTTTAGTGAGTATAGAGATAGTTGAATGAAATTCTCAGATCTCTATATAAAAGGGCAGATTGGATGGTATAATTATCTTCTCTGCCCCTAAACTTTTTGAAATACACATCTACATATTCTGAATGTCTAATTTATACACAAATTACTTGTATTTACAAAATGCAATTATCTGTATGCAAACATGCACTTAGACTGAAAGTATGCCAGCTGTTGCTTTCAGGTAACTAGGGCAAAATGTTGACCTTGTGAAATCATAATTAAGCTTATATGGAATTCAACATGGTCAAATTTCCAATGTGTGCATATATAATGACTATGTTCATCTTCAGTGATGTGTAAGTATATTTCTGCAGCTCATGTAGTTCATAGTACATCTGTGGTATTTAGGAGAGTTTATATGTGAGTTGAAAATTTTTGTAGTGCAGGGCTATTCATGGCTTCTTGGTTTTTACTTTGAATAACTGGAGAAGTACTTCATATGAAAAGAATGTAACATATCTATTTGATTTATAGTAAATATATTATTGCACGAAAAACTCAGCTCTTGATTTTCCTCTGTCATGGGTTTGCTCTCAGTTTCAGTTTTGAAATGGTAAACATTCCGTGAAGATCCCTGTGGCATTTTTCAAATACTTTTATTTGTTTAATGTGTTTTGCAAGGCAAAGTAAAGCTCTCAGTCACAGAAAAGAGTTAACTAAAACGTCTTCTAATACTTTTGGCCGCAAGTGGGAGTAGGATTCTCCAGTCAAGTAGTTTATTGGAGCTGTAGTTCCAGCTGCTGCAGTAAATGCCAGAAGGTTTCTCTTGTTGAATCATGAAGTCTTTTTATTCTGAGAATGGCAAATTTAATTTTGTACGATGTTATTTATGTTTTCTTTAACTATAGAGGGAAACATAAAACTGTATTTTAACAGCATATTTGATTACATGTTGAAGAGCTATAACTGTTGTTTCTGTTTTATGTATTTATTTTCTGTTTCCATTTGTAGGAGAGACGTTGCCTTTGGCTACATCTAATCAAATTCTTTTGCGATTCGGTGCTAAGAGTGGGGCATCAGCCAGAGGGTTTCACTTTGTTTACCAAGGTAAACATGTCTGCTTTTGGTGGAAGACACTGGTGCCAATTTCATGAATTGTATTCTTTTTAATTCTGCATAAGTCAATGTATTGCTTTAAATGTGAGTGTAGTCTTTACCTTTTTCTGAGATCAGAGACTTCTCCTGATGGCAGACTGGCTTCAAAACAGCAGTTGTCTGTGTTTATCCTGTCTGGTCCCATGGACTTGAATATGTCCAGCCTTTCTCAGAAGTCTGCAATCTGGTGCTCCCTTACTGCTGAGTGAGCTCAAGGGATTTGGGAGCATACTTACTTGTATTAGACTTTCCCAGTATTCCCAGTGGATTTTTCAAGAGTTTTTGTCCAGGCTGCTAAGAAATCAGGTCTTCTTGGAGAGCTTGGAGAGAAGATTTCTGTGGCAGAGACCATCAGGCAATTTCAGTATTGAAGGGTGGGTGGGAGACTTCCTGGTCTGTTTCTGACCCAGCTGAACTTGAGGAGACATTACGTGCATGTCTGCACACTGCAGCTGAAATGCAAGAATGACACAGCACAGCCAAGTCTGTTAGCATTCTGCTGGGCAGCTTAGTACACTTAGCTGGTCCATGAGTCTTGAATGCAGTCTGGTGACACCTGGAGCAGTGCTTGCAGATTCATTCCCTGTACAGGCAACAAATGCAGTCCCAAAGGACTGACTTCAGGGCAGTTCACTAGATGTATTGCTTACATACCTGGTAACAGTCATTGCACACTGTGGTTTATTGTATACTACCATTTCACCTTTACTAAATTGAAGTGTAAAAGTAGTTTTGGATAGTTTTAAATAGTATTATTAAGATTCCTAAATTCCTTTTTAATTTTTTTTTTTAAACATTGGAGCACAGTCCTACTTTGATACAGCAAATAAAGGGAAATAACTGTCTCACCTCAAGAATATTTCCACAGTTGTAAGGAGCTTGTTAGGACTGATTTTTAAGCCTTCTGACTTCTGTGTTTATGAAAAGATACCACCATGACTGCACATTCTGCTTTGGATGTATCTCAAGATATTGTTACCTGACCTTATTACACATCCAAAGCATCTTACACACACTTGCATTAAAACTTGTCATCCTAAATTAGTCGTAAAAAAGGGAGACCATAAACTTCTGGAATTAGAAAAGAGCTTTTGAGTTCTCATCCATTTGCATATGAATGACATATTTCTGTCTTACTCTATTTGGTTTTCCTATGTCTAAAGTGTTGTTTTTTGCTGCTTTTAAAGAATTCATAGTGATAAAACCCCACAATTCTATTAGCCGTATATATACACACATAGATTGCTATTGAACAGGAGGTCTCCAGGTGAGCACAATGCTATGCTTCATTTCAGACATTTATGTTTTTAGTAACTGGAAAAAATAGCTTTTAACAAATGGGAGCACAAAATGAGTTAGGCAAAGTCACTTTATTTATCTCAGGAAAATCATGAAGCTATTTAAATACCATAGGATTTTAATATATTTTAAAATATATCTTAAAGAGTTTTACTAAATACAGTTATATATGTATACATATATTGGTTAATGAGTTAGTGGTATTTAACAAGCTCTATCTCTTTGAGATTTTTTTCTCTTCTTGTAAAGCATGTGATCATACTTCCAATGACCACCTGCTTGCTAGCCTTTTAAATACTTCAGAAATAACATCCACTCTCACACTGAACACAGTAATCTGGTCTGCAAAGTCAATCATTTTATTTATTGCCCCCTATTCCAGGTTGACCTTCTTCCCTGTTCACGTTTCCACTGGGCTGATTTCAGTTTTGTTTCACAGCAGTATGAAACATTTACTGAAAAATAGAGGATAATTACTATAGAAAATGGAATGCCTCTGTGATACAGCATGAGAAGTCTGAGTTGACAACACTATAGGCAAAAGCTAAAAGGAAGGCTCAAGGGGGAAAAGGTTATTGTTTGTGTATTTCACATTCTGGTTTGAGCAACCAACTGATAGGGGCTTTAGCTTCTGATTCAGATTTAATAGCTTTTGTGATGCCACTTTCTCAAAAACTTCTTTTTGTCTGGGTATGTCATCTATGCCTTCATTCCTTTTCTCGGATGATCACTTTTCCTTGTATTTAATGAAATAGGTAAAAAGTGTCTGTAATGAGACTGAATGAATATCTAGTCTTCCAAAATATTAGGGTCGGGTATGTTGAGATATGCTAAGAACAATCTTGTAAGAAGACTGGGATTTTTTTTTTTCAGGCTTTCTTATTCTTGTCTTCCTGCTATGACATCACCTAAGAAACAAGAGCCTGTATTTTTATATAACTCGGGCTGCAGCAGTACAGAGTTCCTTCCTTAAAAAGTAAATCTTTCTATCATCCAAAAATTTATGGGGTTTCAATATTTGTTTTTTTTACTTGCTGTACAATACAAATGCATGAACTAGTTTATTAGGTCAGTTGGGATTTTAAAGAGGATAATTAAGAAAGTTAGCATACTAGGATGAGGAATACAAAGGGAAATGTGAATAAAAGAAGATTGTGACTTTAACAATCAGGTTGATCTAATTTGTGACAAAATTAAAATGCACAGCCACTGCTAGATGTAATTAGACAGCAGAACTAAGACTGTTTATATGTGCTACCATGACACATTATGTCCTGCTTTAAAACAGACATCCTGGAGAGATGATTGATGCCCTGAGCTTGTCAGTGGTTAAGAGGGATTTGAAAAACGCCCTTAATAACATGTTTTAACTTTAACTCAGTCCTGAATTGGAAAGGCAGTTGGGCTAGATGATTGTTGTAGGTCTCTTCCAGCTGAAATAATCTTGGAGGCATTTCAGCTGAGCTGTCAGTTGTGTCACCTTTTAGAGAAACAGACCTATTTTCCTAACTTTTTTTAGATGTTTGAAACTGTAATACATTTTTCCATGGACTATTTGAATCCCATTTTAAGCAGCGTGGAACTACCTCATTTTATTGTTATCTATAGCTTGCCTTACATCTATTCTTAAGGCTGTTCTTTTTAAAACAGAGGGGGAAGGATTAAAAAAATAGTACCTCTTAGAGTGACTGTGCATCTTTAGGATTTCTTATCTCACTGTAACCGTTAACAGAGTATTAGTAAAACTTCTGAAAAGCTGAGCAAAATGTCAATTTTAAATGTCATTGAGTGTTTCTTGCTGGCAATAGAATAATTTGATACACGTGTAGCCATGGATGTTTGTGGCTGTCATGGCTGATCTCACTAAAATATCAGGTTTTAGTCTGAAAAAGTATTTCTGCTATGTAAACTAATTTAAGAATGCTAATAAACTGCCTTTACATTTGCTATCATGTCAGAGATAGCTTGCTCACAGGAAAATAACTTTCATAAGGCAATATTATAATGAAACCAGATGATCTGATGACACCTTTTGTTGAGAGGTGCTAAAAGGTCTATTTACACAAAAAATGTATGGATTCCTAGTGCGTGTATGCAAATTTCCTGATGCTATTACTGAAAGTTATAGGATGTTCTTAAATCTGACTGTTAAAAAGTGTCCCTTGCCTGCACAGCTGTTGTAGGGATTCTCCAGACACGGATGCTAGGCAAGGGTTAGAGAAATGGAAAGGATTTTTTTTCAATACTTTCCTCCCTTTTGAGAAATTGAGTGAAAAAATGCATAGGGAAAGATGGTAGATGGCCGAGGAAGAGTTTCTTCCACACAATGAATGGAATTTTCAGTCAGGGTATGTAGTCTCTTATGTAAGACAGATAAGCTTTAGATATGTGAGAAGCTAAAAGTTTAACTAGCAGGTGGCTGAGGTGGTGACCTGTGTGGGAGGAGGCTGTGAGATACCATGTCCCATTCACAAACAGCATCCTGTGAGGCTGATATAAGCAACCTCTCACATGCCAAAACTCCCACTAGTCAGAGGACCATGTGGTGCCTGTTCTCAAAAATATTTGAGAGAGTGACTGCTTTGGGGCAGAGATGCTTCTGGGTACGTGCTGCTAGAGATGGTGCCGGAGGGATTGTTGGAGACACTCTTGGAAAGAGGCCCTCCCTGCCAAAGCGCTTGTATTTCTAAAGGGACTATGGCCTGTAGGTAACACCTGCTGGAGTGAGAACACCTCAGAGGGGTTGGCAGCCTGTGAAAGTCCTGTTCTGCAGTAGGGAACATCTTTGAGGAGCTGTAGCCCATGGAAGATCCACGCTGAAGGAGAAACATTCAGAAACAGAGTGATGTGAAAACCTGAAGAAGCAAAAAGGATGAGAAAGATGAGTAAAATGCTAAGTACATTGGGGAACATGCAAAAAGAGAACACGTACTCCAACCTCCTATGCTGTCTCTCACCTCATTGGTACAACAAAGATGGACACAAGGAAGTTGAGAAAAAGAAGGGAAGGATAGGTGTTCGAAGTTGAGCCTGGGGAGAATGAAGTAAAACTGTTTAATTAACTTGTTCGATTGTTCGTGTCCTCTTTCTTTTTAATTCCTGAATCAGTGATCAGAAGTTTGTGTAAAATTGGTAGTAAGTTAAGCATAATTAAGTATTAATTCCCTGAATCAAGACTGATTTGTCCACAACAATGTACTGCACCCTTTGCTGTCACATAATTGTGAATGATTTATCTGGTGGCCAAAATGCCCATTTGAACAAGTAGTCCTGATCAGGGGATGGATTAAGGCCTAAATACATGGCAGAAGCTGTAGTTCCAGGCATATGACACTCAATCATGCGGTTGGATGTATGAGCAGCCATCATCACCTAGGCAGTTGTAAAGTCATCACTTATTCCAGTGTAGTCATTATACAATAACACAGAAAGAAAGATTTGAGTAAAATAGTGCTTGTGCAGAAGACACTTGGGTAGACAAAAGGCTATTAATCCCAATAAAAGAGCAAAAAAGAGTAAGCTGGGTCAGCTGAACTGACCTGGCAGACTGCAGCTGGCCTGCAAGTTATGGCCAGGAAGAACTGTGACTGTGTGAAATCCTGGAACTATGGTTTCTTCATTATCCTTCCACAAGTGCAGAACAGTTTCCTCCCACGGTTAGAACTGCATGCATGAACAAGTTTCATAGAGCATCTGTGTGATACTGAGGTCCTGTTGAGAACTTAATCACAAATTCCTATTTATTTGAACAAAGCCACATATATAAAGTTTGCTGAAAGGTAAGTTGTTTGTTTAAGCTGTGTAAGGTGTTTAACCATTAGAAAAAACTTAATAAAATATATTTACTTTCCTTTTGCCATACTGTGCATTTACTCAGGAGTATGCTAGTTCACCTCTGACCATTCTTTAAATCCTGAATACATTTTACAACTTTCTTAAGCTTTCAAGGTTAAAATCTTCTGCAACCATCCAACGTACTGACTTAGAAGAAAAACACATGTTACTGTATCTGTCTGAACTTGTCTGACAAATCACTCACTGCATATTAGTAAAAAAGAGAATGTATTTTTCTGTTATTGCTAGTATCAATTATTTCTAAATCTTCTTTGCAAAAGCTTTTCTCTGCATTCAGTAATACTTGCTCAAACTTAACTGTTGTATCTGGTAGCAATGCTGAAAACTGGTAGAACATAATGTAATCGTAAATGAAAACTTTTAATGTTCTGCTAAAATGTGTTGCATGTTTAATGCTAGATTTAAGATAGGATTGATTTCAATTAGTATTCTGTATCCAACTTGTTTTGAAATGTTGATTTTTAGAGCATTTACAAGTACTTAAAACTTAAATAATTATGATTCTGGATAGAGCAAATGACAGTATAAGAAATAGGATGAGCATAAAGTTACCAATATGAAAGTAAGTATATATAGGCTCCATACACCTTGTCTTTTACTTAGTGACCAGGATAGCTGAACACTTGTGGGGGGTGTGTATACAGTTGTGCACATGAACAGATAGAAATATCCCTCTTCACTCTTACAGGCCAGCAAAGGAATTTAAACATAAGGCTGTAAAATAAAACTAAATATAACTGTTATTCTGTGTACGTTAGTAAGCCAGAAGCATCATGCTTGAAAATTTGACAGGAATAAAGTGTAACACCCACCTTCTTTTTTCTCCACCTCCCAGTGCCGTTTGGAGTCTTTGTTACTTAAGGACTAAATGTCAGGCAGTTTTCATCATGTTACTTGTTCATATTTGGATGCAGCGATGCTCTAAAACTAATTCTTGAACAAACCAAGCTGATCAAACAAAGTTTTTACACATGTCAATCACACAGAAAAATTGCATATGTATTTAATGAGATTATTTTTAATGTACCTTTATTTTATTATACTGTGAAACATAGATGATATTGCACACAAATTATACCTGTCATTTTCTATATAAATATTTTTAGTTTGATTTAAAATTGGCATTTACTAGCTAACTGCAAAATGAAATGTAGTAAGAACAAGTTTGATATACAAACAACATGCACAGTACCAACAGTCAGTAGGTATAAAAAATACCTGTTATTGAGAAGTGTTTATAAATAATGAAACCAAAGGGAAAACTATTCCATGGGCTTCTAATGAATGTTATTATTTTGCTCTTTATATGTTGCTTATTGTCTTTTAACTGTTCTTGTATCACATCAGGTTTATGAATTCCCAGACATTATTAGTAAAAATAATTGTTGTCAACAGCAAACACTGAAATAGCCTGGAAGGTGTATTTTTATCACTTTATATTCTCCAGTATGGTAAATCAAATGTTTGTAAGATACTATGTTGTCTTTATATCTGATTAGCTACACCACAATATTTTTTTGGGCTTCTAATGAGAAAGTTCTAGTGAGAAGCCAAAGGCCCCATATTTATTAAGTGAATTAGGTGGTGGATATAGGATCCTGTCATTGAAGAAGGCTACAGAAACATCCACTGATCGTCTCATGCCTAAAGCCATGCATCCAAAGTCGATAAATCTCCAAGCTGCCATGGCACTCACATGACTACACAGTCACAGCCCAAAACCACATTGCAGCTAATAGCCATGAAAACATTAGTCTCTTCTTAGAGAATACAGAAGCAGAGCAAGTAACATGATTTAAGCTGTGTCGTACAAGAAACAATCAACATTTTTATTGGTCTATTTTTTTTTATTGTGACTGTCATTTGTATTCATGACTTTTTATTTTTTCTCTCTTTGTACAGCTGTTCCGCGCACAAGTGATACACAGTGTAGCTCAGTTCCAGAGCCTAGATATGGAAGGAGAATTGGCTCTGAGTTTTCAGCAGGCTCTGTTGTTCGATTTGAGTGTAGTGCTGGCTATCTGCTACAAGGCTCAAAAGCTATCCGATGTCAGTCTGTACCGAATGCCTTAGCTCAGTGGAATGACACAGTACTTAGCTGTGTAGGTAAGCAATTATACTTAAGTTGTCTGTTCTGTCACACATCTCTGAATTAGGATTCAGGAGCTGTTTAAGAAAATAGTATTTAACCCATATATTCACTCTCCTTCCATTAATATCAGCCATGCCCAATTTAAAAGAGCAGTTTTCCATATCAAGAAATAATTGAGTACCAGCCGACTCATAGACAGTATAGTGTTTCATATAATGACTTAGATTATATGAACAAGTGTGATCCACATTTTCTTGAACATTCATTACTTTCATGACTTATCTACAGTTTGAAACACAGGACAGAATTTAATTCTCCAGAAGTGTCTTTACCTGTTTTATTACACAGTACTTGTTGTGTATTTCTATCACACATAGGATAATGATTTCTTTTTTCAAGCAGAAGCATAGTGTACATTGAATAATGATAGCATTGTTAAGTATAACTAATTTTCTTTAGTCTGTCAATAGACCTGCACTGAAATAATGCTTAGCACTCCAAAACTTTTTTTGTAAATTTTGAAATGTTTTACCTTCTCCATATTTGGATTTGTATCCAAAAGTCATTGCTATTCCTAGGAATTTACTCGAGAATTAATTAGAGTGTTCTAAAAATAAATGTAGGTATGCTATTTTCTGTGTATTATGTTTTTGTGTTCTGTTTTGTCCTGTTTTCTTGAACCTTAAAGAAGCAAATGTGTATACAGTAAAGATATTTAATGTACTACACTGCTTTATCAGCTAGATTCAATATTTGAACTATCTTAGGCTGTGGGTGAATTCACATAATTTCTGTCAGTCATGATTGTCTCTAACGTTGTCTTTACAGTTTGTTGTTACTCTAAGGTAAAACATGATTAAGCTCTGCTGCTGGGCTGTTCTAGGCTGCACACATGCAAAATGAAGTTCATTTCTGAATTGTTTATTCAGGCAGTTTGTATCTTATGCTTGATATCACTCATATTTTAGATGAGAAGCTTTCTAAGTTCAGATGATTGCTTCATGTCTATGTGTTTATGCTACAAGAGCAAATTATTATAATGATCTTGATCTTAGTAAAATTATTATTGCTTCTCTGTTCTTTAAAGTAGTTTAAGTTGTGTAATAATTTGTGATAATACTTTCTTTCAGTGCCATGCAGTGGGAATTTTACTGAGCGCAGAGGTACAATTCTTTCACCAGGTTACCCTGAACCTTATGGTAACAGCTTGAATTGTGTGTGGAAAATCATAGTGACTGAGGGATCAGGTATTCAGGCAAGTCTGTATTCTGTCAAGCATGGAATATTAAGTACTTTGTTTGTTTATTTCTCTAGAAATTTCGTAAATTAGTAATCCTGTAATTGAGGGGTGGGATGCTTGAAATATTAGTGCTTTGGATTTCTCATTATTGTTCTTTGTTTAGCTTTATTTTATGTTGCTTTATTTTCACGTGGGGGTACGAATGAGAAATTATTAAGAAGGAGTTTTCTGTCTTAGTTGTGTAGTTTATTGAAAGGAGGTCCTGATCCATCAATCTGATATGCAAATAGCAACTCTTTCTCTCTGCTAGGATATTTCCGAGGCCCTTGAGAGTTCTGCAGCTATCTTGATTATCTGCTCATTTACACTTTGACTAATTATTTAAAATGATGCAACACATGAGCAAAATTCTTCTTACTTACCTGGTATCATATTTTCTAAGAGTTAACACAATTTAAAAAGTGAATAATCATGTTTTATTTACATTTTTTTCACTGAGGTGTCTTTTGTTTGGGTCTCATATTTTTATTTTCTTTGGTACATGTTCTCTTTTTATTTTGTTGGTTTTAGAACATTTGAAAATTTATATGGCTTGTTGGCCTAAAAGGTTCTGTGGTCCTATTTTACAGATCCAGGTCATCAGCTTTGCCACTGAACATAACTGGGACTCCCTTGAAATATACGATGGTGGAGATATGACAGCACCGCGTCTCGGAAGCTTTTCAGGTTAGGATATGCCATGATTTAAAGATATGATTTTATATATAGATATGTATGTGAGAGACTATGTCTTTATTTTCTCACACATGGAGACAAGGACTATGTATTCCATCATTTCTGATACCATTATGAAATGTTCTCGGTTTTGGGAGGTGACTTCAGGTGATGTAAGCATGTCAATGTTCAAATTCAAAGAGGTTTTCAGGAGAAAATATCTCACTAAAATGTTTAACTTTGATTAGTGGAATTTAGTTGAGAATACTTTAAAAAAAAATCCTTTCTTTTGTCTTTCCTACCCTTCCCATGGAGGAGATATAGCGATATAAATTGGTACAGACAATTCAAGGAGCTCACTCTGATAGCTTTGACTTAACTTATCCTTATTAGCCTCCCTTTCTCATGAAAAAGGTGAAGCATTCAATATTCATCCAAACTCACCAGACCTCACAGAACAAATGAAATTAATACAACTGGGATATAACAAATACATATAATTAGTTTTTCAAAATGTACATCAAGCACGTACACTTTTTCTCCTTTTTTATGAGACAGTTTTTTATAGAAAGAGTGTGTTCTGTAAACCTAACCAAGAGAAAGGGATTAAGTCATAAAAAATAACCCAGACTCATGATTACTGATCTGATTCTGGTGTAGCTAAAGCAGGTGGATTTTTGCCTCTCTGATGATTTCACAAACTTTTAAAGTATAGATATATATTGGATTAATAAGGAAATGAAAAATCAACTGAAAAACTTATTGATGAACACAATGCAATAAGTTGTAGCATATCTCTTTTATCAGTTAGGGTCAGCTGTCCTGACCAGATTCTTGGCTACCTCCAGCCCCCTCACTGGTGGGAGTGTGAGAAGGCCATGATGCTGTGTAAGCGCTGCTCAGCAATACCTCAGACATCCCTGTGTTATCAATATGGTTTTGGTCACAAAACCAAAACACAGCACTATGCCAGCTACAGTGATTAACTCTATCTCAGCCAGACCAAGAGATTATAACATTTTATATTAAATGCTAGTAATAAGGCTGTATGTTAAATTGGCAATAAGGAAAATGAAATTATGAAAATTAATCAACTTTTGGAAGCGGATTATGTGGCAAATATATCGGATCCATTGGATAAAGAACAGATGAAATTATGTATTTAACAATATTCAACAATACTCAAGATTCAAAATATTTCCTTATTCTAAAAAATCAGTGTGTCATTTTGCTTTAGCTTAAAAGCCTTCCTACTTTCCAGAGAAACTGAAAAAGGCAGCTTTTTATATTAGAAATATTTCATTGGATATAAAGTAGCATGGATTTATTGTGGATTTTTCTCTTGTGTAATGAACATCAGACCTAAAATGAATAATTATTTTCTGCATGGGAAAGAATATGTAAAAAGGACATGAAATTTTCTGTTCTCAAAACTGAACCAATAATGTTTGAACCAAAGACATTGAAACTGAATTCCAGGCATGATTTCATAAGCTGTAAAGTTTCTCTTTTACTAAATCATGTATGAAACCACTGTCTTTAATTCATTCTCTGTGGATTCCTCTGTCTTCTAAATACACATTCAAGAGGTAAAGATGTACAATTACGAAGAACTGACTAAATAGTGCTAACTATGTCACAGAGTTGATTTGGAAAGGTGAGTTCACTGAGTCTGTTTCTTTTTGGCCAGTCCGTAATCACTTCCAAGATTCCTGGATGACTGAGATTACCTGTTGAGCTCATTGTGTGCTCAGTGCAAACCTCTTCTTTATATAGCATTGGCTGTAGAGCAGATCCTTCCTTTGAACACATACACACATATATATGTGTGTATAGAGAGAGAATACAAATACAGTGGTCACTGAGGTTGACATCTGAAGAATCTACTCTTATGATGGGAGATAAATTTAGAAAGAAATTAGTTAAGAATGCTGTATGTTTGTGCTAATCCAAGAAATCCTTAAAATGACCATTGATCTCCATTCTTGGTCTGGAAATTTCTTAGATAGCTACAAAGACTATCACACATTCACTGTAGTGTTCACCTCTGGAATGAGATACATTAGTCTTTGTTGCCATTGCTGATACTTGAAAGGGACACAATCTTCTGTAATAATACTGTAATGGGACAATTAAGTAGAAAACCTGTCAGTCCTCATTCCTTTTTAAGCCTTTAGGGGAGGCATGCATGCATTTACTGCCTCTTACGAGAGTTGCCTATTTTCCAGACTACAGATTCTCAATCAAAAGATTAAGAAGACGTAAGACTCCCGTAGCCTAACATGGTATCTGTCTACATGAGCATTAGATATTTACCACAGAGATATCTACACTTAACCTATCATCAATGATATCTGCTCCTGCCCTCTGAGCACCATTTCTCTCTATTGACAGTAAAAGAAGTCCAAAACAATTAGGACTCTACGTCTGGTTACCACACTGAAACATACCTTCTGTGCTTCATATACCTAATCCCAGAAAAGGCAGAGGTTAGCAAGTGAACAATAGAATTACAGTTAGTTCATAGAATCATAAAATCATAGAAGAATCCAGGCTGGAAAGGACCTCACAAGATCAGTAGTTCAACCTTTTGTAAGAAAGGGAACCTAGATGATGTTGTCCAGCACTGCCCAGTTGCATCTTCAAAACATCTAGTGATGGTGACTCTACCATGTCCCTTGGGTGGTTGCCGCAGGGCATGGTTGTTCCCACTGTAAAAATATTCTTTATAATGTTAAGATGAAACATTCCCCAGTGCATCTTGGACCTCTTGCCCCTTGTCTTCTCCTTGCAGCTCCCATTGAAATGAGGAGCCCTTTAAGTACTGGAATACTGTGATGAGGTCCCCTCTGAGCCTTCTCTTCTACAGGATGAAGAGACCTAACTTGTTCAGTCTTTTCTCACAGGGTAGGTTCTCCAGCCTTTGATCATCTTCATGGTCTTCCTTTGGACCCTCTCCAGTCTGTCCTTGTCTTTCTTGCATTGTGGGGACCAGAATGGGACACAATACTCCACTCATGGCCTGACAAGTGCTGAGAAGAGCAGTATGATCACTTCTCTGTCTCTCCTAGTAATGCCCCTCTGGATGTGGCTCAGGAACCTATTTGCCTTCTTTGCTGCAGCAGTGCACTGCTGACTCATGTTCAGCTTCTCCACTGCAACAGTACCAGGTCCTTTCAGCAAGGCTGCTCCCCAACCACACAAATCCTAGCCTGTAGAAGGCTCTTTTGCTTATTCAAGCACACATACAGGGCTTTGCACTTGTCTCTGTAAAAGTTCATACTGTTCTTGCTAGTCTACTCTTTCAGTCTCTCCATGTCACTCTGACATGTCAGCAGCTCCACTCAATTTAGTGTCACCAGCAAACTTGGTGAGGGTGCTTTCAATCCCACCAACCAAATAGTTTCTGAAGATATTGAAGCAGTGTAGGGACCAGTATCAGTCCCTGGGGGTTCCATTTGTGACAGATAGCCAGCCTGAATGATGCTATTGAATGTGGTAATTATGAGGATTAAAAACTAGCCTCATTTATTTCCCACAGTGCAATAGGACCTAACTTTTCATCTTACTGAACATCAACCTTTAAGGAAGTAAAAGACTGGTGTTAAATGTTACCAGATCCTAGAAAGGAACATAACGGCCAGGTCAGTTTTGTTCATTAAAGAGTATAGTAGAACATCCTCTTTCTTACAGGACACCTTAAACATCCTGAAATGTATTTCAGATTCTCTGTGGATACTGTTGAGGAATACAGCTGGTGCCAGTAGCTGCATGAGCAGCTGCAGTTCAAGCTGTTCATGGAGCTCTAGGTGGTGCAGCCTGAGGCAAGAGGCCTTGAACTGCCAACACCTTGCACAAGAAAGGGTTCAGGGACTTGTGGCTCAGCCTGGTGAGAGGACACTCAGAGACACAGAGAGGAGCTGAGGACTTGGGAGGAAGAGACTTTTGTGGTGAGTGATGAGACTGTGAGGGTGTAAAAGCTCAGGGATTTCTTGGTTGGGATTCTCCTTGGAGGCACCAGCTTGAGCTGTTTTGGTGTAACTGCACTGTGAATAAATGGCTTTATGGAATGAGACACCCGAGACTCTGCTGCGGGAGACCCGGGATGGAATCAGTGAGGAAACCTGGTCTGACTGTGAGAGTGGGGGGTGCAGGGAATGAAACGGGGACCCATCGGATCACTGGAGCTGCCTGCTGTGAACGAGCTTCGGTCCCTGCTGTGACAGTCTCTGGTGGTGGGAGTGTGACCACCCTGGTGGTCAGACAGGGAGGTTTCCTTAACAGATACTGTGAAAAGTCCTTCTTCCAGGAAGATGCTTCACTGTTTTCTGTACTCCAGGGTAAATACTGTGTGATGTGAGTGCTCTGTACTGTCTGAATTTCGATACTTTGAGTTTCCATGTCAGACAGTAAACACATTCCTTAAAGGCCAGCTTGTCATCTTTTAGCTCCTGTGTTTATATTAAGATTTTGCTTAATTCAGTTTTAGATTAAAAGTATTTACCAGTTCCTAGTTTAGATTGTAGACTTAGGAAGATAATTATTTTCGGCATTACTTTTTAAGCCCAAGTTTCAGGTTCATACTTAGGCTGCTCACAGTTACTATAGAAACAGAAAATGCCCCACAGGAAATGAGAATATTTCTCATACATCCACCGTTGAAGTTCATTAGCTACTTGATACTGTCTGTGAGGGTAATCATAGAAAATGATGTAATTTTTATCCTCAGTAGATTTTCCAGCTTTAGACAGTAGAATATGAGTTACATGGTATCATGTGGTAATAAAATCAGTGTTTGTCAGACTTAGCAATTCCAGTGGCAAAGAATGTATCCAGGGTTAGTGATAAGCTTGTGTAGCACACAGAGTTTTATCATAAATATTTGAATTAGGAAAAGCTAGTATGTCTTTTTTTTTAATGTGTTGTACCTGCTTCTTCATTTCCTGTCATATCCTCTGAATTAGCATAAGTGGTTGAAATATTATTATAGAAAGAAGATGTGTAGTACCCAGAAAAAATCTGAATTGCTTTGTTCTGTACTGCAGGTTTTATAGAAATGTGGGGAAACAGGCAAATGGCAGTTGAGCTTATTCTCATAATCAAATCCTTTATTTATGTGATTTTTTTTTCTGTTTACATCTCTTTTTTTTCTGTCCAAGTCAATAAGGTTTCCTCTAAACATGATGGGATCTTGTTTGATTGTACCTGCTTAGCGTCTTATTGTTATGACTAGTAATTTAACTTTTCTTGCAACTTCAGGAGAAAACACGGTAGAACACACCAGAATATTTGAGATTCCCATGTATGTAATGAGAAGAAAATAAGCCTGTCTAATTCAGTCCTGGTTATGTCTTTTCAATACAAAACTCTGATCAGCATGCTATAGTTTATTTCATAACTTTTATTTTTCCAGGTACAACTGTGCCAGCATTGTTGAATAGCACCTCCAATCAACTTTATCTTCATTTTCACTCTGACATTAGTGTGGCAGCGGCTGGTTTTCACCTGGAATACAAAAGTAAGACTCCTTGTTTTTTGAAACTTACTCAGGAAAAGCATGCACACAGAAAGGGAAACAGATATTTTACATTATTCTTTTTGCTTGCTTGTTTATTTTTTTTTCTTTCCTGACTACCAAGCCTTGTATAAGTGGTATCTATTAAAATGAAATTTTAAATGAAGTGACATTTGAAATTGCTGGAAAGCAGCTTTCACAAGTTAGCAGCATATAACAAATCAACCTGGCAATTCATAACAGCAGTTTTAAAATGTGGGGTTTAATATTGGTGCGGGATTTCTGAACTTCTTTCAGCTTAGTTCTGAAGTTTAGGGGACAGAAAATAAAAAGTACGAGTTAATTTCCCTGCTTGGAAATAGATAAAACCAGAGAAGATAACATTTTTTTTTCCTATTTATATGTGCATGTATTTATGCCTTGCAGTTCTTTCCTTTCCTTCAAATTATTTTCTCTCAACAAATTGCTGTAATTGCAAAAACCAACATTTTAATCCCAGAGCTACAAGAAAACACAACAGTCATCTTGGTAAATCACTAGTATGAGCAGAATAATCTAAGAATTTTCATGGCAAATTCTGCTATATATCAACTTTTTATATGTTTTATGAGAAACTTCATTCTGAAATACAGAGGTGTGGAGTTATAAACATAGTGGATTACCTCAAAAAATCATATTTAATTCAAACATGTTTGTATTATTACATCTCTCCAAAACTTAAAATACTGTAGAATAATAGTAAATTCAGTATATGTGCTTGCATAGCACGTGTGATTTTAACTGGAAATAGGTATTGCTAAGAATAGTCTAGTATTGAAAAAGTAATATGATGAGTTGACTGTCTGATGAGTGCTTTGATGAAGATCACAAAGTAAATCTTTATAATTTTTGAATATGAGCATGCTTTCTTTTTTCAAAAGCCATTCAAGAATTTTCTTGACAATGGAGTTAGCTTTTTTATTTCATGGAGTCCGTAATTAATGTCTAAAAATGGTAAAGTTGTTTTTAATATTTTAAAGAAGTACACATAAGTAGATAAACATGGATGGTTTTTAATAAGGTCTATTTAGGATTGAGATAAAAAATTTAAAAAAAATGTAAAGCTGCACAGAATTTTGAAAGACTAGATTTTCAGCTCATAATAAATATTTTAATCTGACTATAGGCACAAGACAATCCTGTGTTTTCATTTAATTCCCTATATAGTTCAAGCATTTATATGCAAGTATGTTTTAGGGGTTATTTTAATACAATCATTCTAATGGTGATATGGAATAAAAATATGAACATTGCTTCTGCAGGAACTTTTTTTAGAATCTACTATTTTGACAGTGTTATCTCTTTTTTTTGTCTGGGGACTCCTCCTCTACAGCTGGTCAACTTGTTTTCCTCCTCCAGCCTTTCTCTTAACCTACAGTGAAAGTATAATTCCGTATGAAGCATGAAGAAGTACACATTTATTCTACAAAGTCATACAAGGAACATTTTAAATTTTTATCTTTTACTGTATCAGTTTTGTTATCCCTGTGACTCCTGAAAAAAAACCCTGTCCTGTTAACAAGTAAAATCACTTAGATTTATACTTTTGCTTGTCTCCTAATTGTCACTTTCACAACTGTGCTCTGTTAAAGCATCTATTGAACTTCAGTGGTGCTAATATTTCAAGGCCAGTGTTTCTTAGATGTGCACCTCAGGACAGGTCAAGGTAGCAATGTTGAGCATTCAGAGCTTAGTTAGCTATTCTGTTGATAGTCTGGCAGGAAAGAAGAAATTTGTTTCTTATGTGGCTGTATGGTCTCTGGAGGGCTAGTAGTATATCTCTCTGTGTGACTGAATACAGAAACTGAGCAAGTTCCCACAGCAAGAATTTAAAGGTTTATACTGAGCAGTCACCTTTTCAGATCAAGGAAAAAGCAAAGAAAGAAATACTTTTCTGTGCAGATATTGCTAGCATTTGATTATGAATTCTGAAGTCTCTGATCATTTGGTCACCTAATGTTTGAAGCAGCATCTGAAAAATAAATACCTTTGGTTCAGAAGTCAATCTAAAATTTGGAATAAAACGTCATTTTGCTAAGGGATTGTCTTAATAATAAAACACAAAAATATTGAACATGAAATGCTATGTTAGAACATCAGATACTTTTGATAAACGCAAAAAAAAAAAAAAAAAAGGAGAACTAGATTAATAGTCATAGAATCATAGAATATGCTGAGTTGTAAGGGACCCATCAGGGTCATTGAATCCAACTCCTGGCCCTGCGCACCTGCATTGCTTGTTTGTCCCTTGATTCTTTCTAGAAAAAATGCTTTGCAGATGTAACTTTCAGGTATAATATAAGAGGGTTCAGTTCAATTCTTTCATCTTCTTGCAGAAATTTGAATATCTGAATAGTAATGGTGGGGGTCCTCAATTTTATTGAGCCTCAATTTTATTTTATGGCTGTTTTATTTGATAAGATGAACTAAGCAGCCCTAACAGGATTTGTATCAGCTTTTTAATTACCAGGAAAAATGGTCAATCGTTCCGGGTCAGCTTGTATTCAAACATTTTGTAAAAAGTAGCAGAGCACTAAGGTCAAATGTGTAAAGATCACACCACTGTTGTGAGCCCAAAGACTTAGGATTAATGTGTGCATCAAAGGGGAAAGCAGGACTTGGATCCTGCTTGGATGTATATGGGAGGTAGCCAACTGATCATGATACTTATTGGTTTTCAGTTCTGGTTCAAAAAAATTTTAAAAATTAGCAAGTCCTCAGAGAACTAAAATTGGTAGGCACACTTTTTATTTCATTTCCAAGTAGGTCATTTTTTCCTACTATTTTTTTAATAGAAATTTGGTAGGTTTTCTGTGGCCCTGATTAAAATTTAATAATGGCCTTATTGGAAGTAATTTATAGTTGTGCTTATTTTAGTGTTTGAGTAATGCTTCTATAAATCAAAATGTTCTTTTGTATATTTCCTGCTCTTTTGTGGAATGGGAATGGATTTGTTTATGAAAGGATTTTTTTTGAGTAATCAATTGCTGTCAGTCAAAACTAACAATAAAAATCCACAGTTGTTCTGATTTTTCATCAGATTTCTAGGAAACCCACAGAGATCTCAGCATATTCTTATTTTACGAAACAAAAACCCAAAATATTAAAATTCATGCCTACCTACATCCCTCATGGTATAGAGCCTTAGAGTTCTTTTCTCCTGCTACATGCATATCATTCCCAGTTAGCATTAACTGAAATTATGTGTACTCATCAGAGGACACTGGAACCTTTAATAAGGTTTTAGATATAAATATTTAGGAAAAGAAAAAGCTATCTGCCTTTGAAATTGTGAAAGCTATAGTAATTTTTATAAAGCGAAAATTTTTCAAATCGTCTTTTCATATTTCACCTTGTATTGCATCTTTTTTTTTCTTTCTTGTAATTGAGAACCAGACTTATTGTTTGGTCCTAAAATACTTAAAGCATTTCAAGAAAATAATTTAAGTAAATGAGCTTTATTTTAAATCTTTGGGGGACGAATTGGATGGGGCTCTGAGCAACCTGGTCTAGTGAAAGGTGTCCCTGACCACAGAAAGCACGTTGGAACTAGATGATCCTTAAGATCCCTTCCAGACTGAACCATTCAATGATTCTATGAACATATTACCTGAGTAGGAAGTGTAGAGAAAGTTGCTGTGTACTCATTGTTCCTTGAGTAACAAGAATGATAAATTGTTAGAACAAAGCCCACTAAAACCTTTCCTAAGCAAACACCCAGTAAGTGAGGGTTAGTCCTGAAACAGTTAAATTCTTAAATATAAAGTGACCACTTCAATTTATATATTGTGGTGCCCAAAACTGCACACAGTACTCAAGGTGAGGCCATACCAGTGCAGAGTAGAGCAGGACAATCAACTCCTAAAAATGACTTAAAGCTATTAAAAAGTTTCCAAAGGAAGGCCGTGAGGATGGTGAAAGACCTTGAGGGGAAGCCATATGAGGAGCGGCTGAGAGACCTCATTGCAGTTACAACTTCCTCGTGAGGGGAAGAGGAGAGACAGGCAATGATCTGTTCTCTCTGGTGACCAGTGACAGAATCCAAGGGAATGGCCTGAAGTTGTGTCAGGGGAGGTTTACGTTGGATATTAGAAAAAGGTTTTTCACCCAGAGGGTGTTTTGGCACTGGAACAGGCTCCCCAGGAAAGTGGTCACAGCACCAAGCCTGACAGAGTTCAAAAAGTGTTTGGAGAATTCTCTCAGGCATGTGATGGGACTCTTGGGGTGTCCTGTGCAGGGCCAAGAGTTGCATTTGATGATCCTTTTGGGTCCCTTCCAACTCAGTATATTCTATGAGTCTATGATATAATTACTTCTCTTGTGAGAAGGCAGTTAGGAATTAGAGTGAAGACAATTAGTTTTCCAGCTATAGATATTAACAGAAAAATATCCATTCACAATAAGACGCTGTTGAGCACTTAGAGTCCAAATTTGAAATTCAACTCCTACATCAGCAGACAACAGCAGGGATAGAAGACACAAAGTGGACTTGATAGTGTTTCATCTAGCCTTACCTTTTACATGCATTACAAATTAGAGTAGTAAGTGAAACTGCTCTAAACTAACCATTCCAGTGTTCTACAGAACCCTGATGTCCTTATATAAAAAGTCTTCATTACAGCATTAGGAAGTGAGAATTATTTAGGCACATTCCCTTCATACCAGAAGAAATTCCAAGGAGCAAGGAGCAACACAGGAGAGTGTCCTTAAGTCACTACTAAATTATTTACTCACAATAACAATTATGTCTCTACAAATTGCACATCATATTTTAGAATAAATAGATAAGTACTTCTACTTAAAAAGATGTTTTCACCAGTGTAAGTGCTATAAGTATTCCTGGGTTTAGATCACTTTGTTAGGGAAAGCAACTTCACTTCAGTAAGATATATTTAGTTTGCTATGATTCGATCACATATCTTGTATTCCACACTGTATATTGTTTTGAAGTAACTTTATAGAAATTCATAAATACTTTATAAAAGCTTCAGCCACTGATGACAGCTTATTCTAATGGTAAATATTTCAAGATAATTTAAATATTTGAATAAGAATTGTTTTATTTCTTGAAACATTTTCTTCCTTTTAACAATATGTCTTTCTTTTGCCCTATTTGCACCTTCTTTCCATGTATGTCTTTATTTTCATAGGAAGGATCTGGACAGTCTGCCCCTGCAAACCTAAGTCTATGTCTAATCTAGGCAGTGCATAGGTTTCCTTCATAGCCTTCAAAAACACACAAGTCTTAAAGCAAAAAATATAATTTTTTCATTTACTTTAGGATGTTCTGTGTTAGACATCAAGAATGTAAGTGTTCAGTTGCCCAAGCTGAGTGGTGTACTGAATTTGTGTGCTATGGTCAGATTGATGACTTTGGATTTTTTCCTTTGTTTCTTTGTTATTTGTTTGTTTTGCTCTTTTGTTTATTTGGATTTTGGTTTTGTTTTGTTTTTCAAGTCAGATACACAAACTCAGTTTAAGAGAAATAATTGGTCAGTGGCTTAGAAAAATTTCATTCTGGTCACAGCATAATTGTAAGTATTGTTGAGGGCTACTATGTGGTGTTTCTTGTTATTTCAGAAGGACTGTAAGTTTTTTAACTGGTTGCAGCAACCTATGGTTAACAAAGCGGTAAAATATGCAACAGGTAACTGTAGAAAAGATGAGAATTAATAATTTAACTAATCCTTTATATGCATGTGGTAGAATAAATACCAAATGTAATTATTTTCACGATCACCAGCAAGTCCAGTCAAAGAGTGCTTTTTTGCATTCCTAATATGTACAACGGTAGGAAGAATAAATATTCCTGTTATTCGATTGAATTCCTTTTAATCTAATGAACAAAGGAATCAACTACCCAAGTGGTGTGTTTTAGAAATGTGACTGTTTAATTCAACTGCATTTGTGGCCACTGATCTTTTAAGCTTGGTCTTAAAATCTCATTTATTAATTCAGTGGTAGTTTAAATATTTTCCTTAATATACAAACAAATGAAAAAATAAAAAGGCTGGAAATTATTAGTGTTTGCTCAGCATACGGCTTGAACCTCTCAGTTGAATTCAGGTTTGTTTTAGTAAAAACTGAATATATACTGAATAGCCATATATAGGTTGAGGCCACAAGTGTCTATAAGTATCTATCTGTCTATGTATGTATGTATGTATTTATCTATCTGTCTCTAAATTTAGGGATTAGAATTAAATTTTTCAGTAAAAATCTTGTTTTATGCAATCAATATTTAATAGTGTCATCTAGCTCTATTACCTTGAATTAGCATATATGGCAAAGGTCAGTATCATTAATTTTGTAAGGTTTTAGTTTACTGCTATATCAAGATGATGGAATATGTATGAGATCATAAGCTTACTTTTAATCACACCATCTCCTTTTCTGAAGCCACTCTGTTGTGTCTTTTCGAGTGTTAAAGGTTCTTGGCAGCTGAGATAAAGGATTCACTGCTAAGGTGACTAGAGCACAATTGACTGTCTTTTGTAATACTTCTCTATCATGAAGATCTCTAATAAATTCAAAGATAAAAATCAGACTTGCAGCGAAGAAAATATATTCTTCCAAGTAACATATTGTATTTTACAGGTCTGGATTAAGTTCTTTCATGCAATTTGATTTTTAATGTGGCTCTTCAGTGCAACAGTCTTTTCTTTTTCCCTGTGTTAAAGCAGATGTGAATCATAAACATGCCATTTTTAATTTAGCAGGTCCTGATCCTGTCAGTATATCTATACAACTTACTAGCTGTTGACAAGAATCTGGCCTCTCTGCAGTAACTCATTGAGATAAAGACATTTTCTAGGCTGGTGTCTGAAGCATGAAGTTTTGAAAGGGACAGCTTGGGTTTTGATATACACCATCATCAAAATGGAAAGAAAAATTCACTCCAGCTTGATGTTTGTAATATAATAAAGCATAATATGTTTCCAGTAGCTGCATAAGGATGGGAGGGATTCACAAGAAAGCCTGATGACTTTTAGTCCAGCTGTCAAGAAATCCTTGGGTTGTCCAGTTCTCAGCTTTGAAATGGACACTAATGGGCATTCACATTGTCAGATGTGCCAGCAAGGATTTTCTTTCTGCCAGCAATGGCAGTGATGTTTGGACAGAATTTGAGGTAATTGTAGGCATGTATATAATTATGTAAGTAAGGCATATTTGTCTTATGCTACAGCAGAGCCAAGAAAGTGTTTAGCAAACAGTAAATGGAGGAAGGTCTTGGAGAGGGTTATCACTCTTGACATTGATGTGTTCTCTTTTGTACTGGGTAGCAGAAGCTGAGCTCGGAAAAGCATGCACTTAAGAAATCCCTGTTCCTTTTTTGATTGCTCGGACTTGACATTTAACATGTTTTCCCTTTATTACTGACTGTTCACATACAACCTAGTTTAATAATGTATTTCAGAGTCTCTGAATATTTTAGTTTCCTAGTTTGTCCCCAGATACCAGAATTTGTTCACTTTCTCTTGGGCATTCTTTTGGTTTTTGGACCTGTTCTAACTAAACTAATTTTCTAACTAAACTGGGCTAGTATTATGGAATTTTTGGAATAATGGAGATTTGATGATTCAGAATAGTATTTGATTCTGCTTTCAACTTTCTCTTTGCTTTTGGGAAGGTAATATTGCTTCTTAATATCAGGTATATCAAAGAAAGTAAATTATGAGTGGGTTTTGCATACTGTTTTATGACATTCTGATAGAATATTCTATAATTTGCATCATCAGACCAAAGAAGTTGTATATACAAAATGTTCTGAAAAGTATAGGCAGCTAGCAGAAAAAAAGGTTTTAACTAATTATTACAATCTGTTGAAGACAAATAGTATACTACAATAACCAACAGTTACATAAAAAGTTAATTTGAAGGTTTTTGTTTGATCATAGTCTGTTTAAATTCTGTATGCTATTCAACCAATGATGGAAAGAGCTGTATTACAAGCATATTATTAGTGTTGCTATGCAGCCACTGTTGTAACTGTTTCTGTAACTCAGAAAAATATGTAAAAGTAACTTTATTCATACAGATCTAAGCCTGTGTCCCTGTTACTCTCAACATACAGGAATGCAGAGTTCCGAAATACAAATTCTTGATGACAAGAAGTGAACCTCAAATTTATATTCACAGAATTCAGCAAGTCTGTTGATATCTATAAGCAATTTAGTCACTATGTCTTTGTTAGGTGCTTGTTTATTTAATAAAAGTGATCTTGGAGCATATCTTTTTAAATTTTATTTTTTATTCAAGATTGAGAAGGGTGAGAAAAAGCAGAAATAAGCATTGATTTGCTTAAGTTGCGTCAGAACACTGGATTCGCAAATTAGTGAACAGCAGTCTCTATATGGTGCTTTGAATTACTGAGATAAGGCACTAAGCTTCACTTAATGCTGAAGCAAACAGTTTGTGTGGATACATATCACAGCTATTTAGTACCGATACTCAAAGGAATTTTCCAGACACGGATACATTTATGGTATTGCAGAATACACGCTGGTTGACCAAAGGAATGATGCTAGTTAACTTGCAGCAAAACCAAAACCATTGAAGTTAATGACAATATCTTCATGATGATTTGGAACATTACAGTTCTGCATAGTGACAACACATGATATTCCTAGTGGCCATGTAAAGTCACCATAGCATCGTTTGAAAGTTGGTTATATTGGTAGAATATCAAAATTTATAAATTCTGTGATAGAAATTCCTGAAAATCTTTGAAGTACATTTAGATATTGTCCTAAATTATACATTCCAGTACCCAAAAGAACTACTTCAGGGAGGCCCCATTGTTTGCAACTATTAAATAATTCTTTATTTGCTAATTTGAATTTTTTTGTTTGATACCTCTTGCATCATTTGTTATGAAGACTATACCTTGACAGTTTTCACTCAGAATTAGAATGGCTTGTCATTATCCTCATTCCTGATAAAGTGAAATATAATAAAACTCAAGGGCACAGGACAAACAAGGAATTTACAGGACCATAGAACCTATTTCCAGGAAAGAAAAAAAGGGCACAGCAATCACGATTTCCTGTGAAAGTGTAAAAGCTATTTCAGACTTCCATGTGCTTTATTAGGAAAACTATATTTACTTCAACTAAAACTTGAGCTGGAAAAGACTGGAATTGTGTGAAGTATGAAACACAAAATTTTTATTTGTGCATTTAGTATTTGTAAGGCATTTCTATTTGAGTGATGAAAAGTGGATACATAAAGATTTAGGGCATAAAGTTAAAACTTTGTTTGTATCAAAATGTGTGACCAACATTGAAAGAAAGAAAATGGTAAGGAAATTGTATTTGCCTAGAAAGGGTAGGATCTCAGTGAATAATATCAGATATTGTTTCATGATGAAGTATCTGGAACAACAGGCTCTAAAATGTCATATATCAGGATAAAGTCAAATATCATACAAATATCATACAAATATCAACCCTAATTTCTGTACTAAACACAGTCTAGTTGCACTTACTGTCACCACACAGGTTAGATTTCATAGGAAGACAATGAGAGTAATAGTCAGTTGGGTTTTTTCACACAAATGAATTGAAGGATGCACAGGATCACATTCAGACAAGTATCATCTGATATCAGAAGTTCCTCTGATTTTTGGGGAATTTTGTGCTAATAAATTCTCAAAATCTCTTCTCACACATTGTGAAAATAATTTCCATTCTGTTTTGGCTTCTAAATGACATATTTAAATAAACTATAACAGCTACATATTTATGTTTCAGTAGTAATTTTCTCCAATAAATAAGTTGTCAATTAAGACTGTATTTTAGATTGATTTTTGACTTCAAAAAAAGTTTTTAAAATTATAAGAGGAATGAGATTCTGTTGTCAGACCATGAACTTGCAAACTAATTCTTCTGGTCCTTCTGTTTGCAAAGAAAATCTTAAAAGCACAGAATTACTTAATCTAATCTCCAGTTTCGCAGCTGTCTTGTTCATTTGGAGTAGTTTCACTTAGTTGGCAGGGTTGATATTTAATTTTCAATAGTGTGGACTGACAAACTCCTTAGATAGTCACGCAAGGAAAAAAGAAGTGATATGCACTTGAAAAAAAGCAGAAGTTTGTACTTTAGGTCACCAAATTTAGGTGAACAAATTTGAGAAATTACTAATCATGGAGAATCTTTTTGAAACTAGTCTTTTGTTTTCTCACACGTGGCTTAAAAATAATTAAGAACAGACTATCCAGTCACACCTATGCAAAGATTTAGTTTTGGGCTAAGAGTACTAAATTTCAATGTCTAAACTTCTTTATAGTCTGTGGAGTTGCCTAAAAATAAGGAACCACCAAACTATTCCGCTCATTTGCTGTTGAAAAGAGAGAATATGCATAAAGTGTACTCCCATTTTCTCTCTCCACTTCCTTCACAAGGATAAGAAATTATTAAAAAACCCCAACAAAGCAAAACAAGCAAACAAATAAAACCCAGGCTTTTCAACAAACTAAAATCACAATACTGTTTTGGAGACTATAAAACTGTATAGTGTGTCATAGCAATGTGACCTAGTAACTGGTACACTCACAGTGTATAATCTTTGTGCTTCAGCCATACCACTTGTATTCTGTAGAACAGTTCTGAAAACTTCTGTATTTTAAACAAAATTTCAGTTTATTGTTGAAATGAATTTTTAATTAATGTTTTCTTGAAACCCATAATTCTGTGGAAAGAATTCATTAAGGCAGAGAATATCAACGAAGACCTGTGTATCTAATTTTTTTCAATCTTTGTCTTTACTTTTTCCAGCTGTAGGCCTTGCTGCGTGTCCAGAACCAGTAATTCCTAGCAATGGGATCAAATCAGGAGATAGATACATGGTGAATGATGTTTTGTCATTTCAGTGTGAGCCAGGATATACATTACAGGTATTTCTTTCTTTCTTTTTTTCTTTGAATAATGCACTGTGGAATAATTGCAATAAAATAGAAAGAGACCGGCCCAAAACATTCTAGTGAAGAGTCTGTAGTGTGTACATAGAGATGATTTAAGTAGAGCCTATGCAAGTGCTTCCAAATTATAAAGCCAAAGATGTGTGGCATTTCTGGCCCTCAGTGAATCTGGGCTGGCAAATCTTGTCTTAGATCAACATACTATTGAGTAGTAGAGGCCGTCAAAATGGACACTGAAATAACATGGGTAAAATGTTTTCTCTCGAAAATTGTTATAGTGCTATCCTGTAGAGTACTGTGTTTCTCCTTTTGGGGGATTGATTTAGCTAGGTGAAATTTTAATGTAGAAATACATTGTGGGATTTTATATTCTGCTCAGGAATTGTAGAATTGTTTCTACAGCAAATTTAATTCATGCTAAATCTGCTCTTAAAAATCTTTCAGGGAAAGGTATTAGAAATTAGTTCACTGATTAGTTCTCTGTTCACACACTGGTTTAGTTTCCTATGGTAGACGTATGATTGAGCTGCTCTTTGTAAATGTTTCAGCACACTGTAAATCTAAGACTGAAAGCTTTTTTTCTTTCCTCACTAGTTTCTCTAATTCGTTTATGTATAATCCGCCACTGGTAAAATGCATTGAGAACACCTGAGTTCAGAATCTTTTGGTTGGTAATAGGTCCCACTCAAGACAGTGTAAAACCTCTATCAGAGAAAGCAAACTGCTCCTTACAAGCATAAAGTTCCCCATCTGAGGATGGCTAATTCAGTGTTCTCTCAGCATATATAGGATATTTCTTTGGTCTCGATATTTCTTACCGTTCTCCTAAAATTCTCTCAGGATTCAGACTAAGCATCTTACCTCTAGGCTGGCTGTGGGAACACCTGCATATGAAATGTCTCTCTAGGTAACCAGGAATATGCTTACCTTTTCAGTCATGTGTGGCAGGTATGGGTCAAGTATTTCAACTAATTCATTCTCTTTACTCGTATTACGTGACTTGAAGCAACCTGCATTGGGAGCATTCCATATCCATTGCAAAAAAGATTTTGTTATACTAGCATCCTCCTAATTAGAAAAGATTCAAGACTTGAGCACAACAAAGCCTATTCTCTATCCACCCATAGCACTCATTGCTTATTTAACAGTTTGAGGATTGCATAAAAGCCAGCTGATTGTTTATATATGAACTACTTAAATTTTTTTCTTTCAAAATTAACATTATTTTGAAAACACCTAATGGCAGAAACCCTTTAACTTTTGGAGTTTTTAACTTCATTTTCTCTATTTCATCTTTCCCTTACAGTATCCTTTGTAGGTAGCATGTCAGTAAGAAAATGAGAGATTTGATAATATTTTTATGACATGGTCCCTTCAGAAGGACTCTCCGTCATTAAAACTTGACTCCAAAATAGATTCACACTTTCATTTAAAGACTGCTATTGAGCCATTAACAGTTTTCTATTTCAAAGTAGCGTTAAACTAAGTAAAGGATGAAAGGACATATTATGTGGCTATATGTATGTGGCTATAGCTGAGGCAAAGATATGGGAACTGAAATTTCATTTTCAGCACTGTTTATTTGTTGGAATGGGGTGCTGGCATGCTTTTAGCCTAGCTGAAATATAACAGCAGTAATTATCACAAGCCAGAGACAGGCAGTTTGCATCGTGGCACTATTTTGGAGATAAATTCAGAAGATAAAAGTTAAGGAGGTAGATATACAAAACATTGTGCATTTGCACTCAAGGCTAGAAAACAAGCCCACACACTTCCACTAGTATATCTGTAGCTTATATGTTCTTTTACGGCTTCTTTGTATGCATTAAGCTAAATTTAGCATTATTCATCCCTAGACTCAGGACAGTCTATTTCAATGCAGAATCTATCTGGAAGTCAGCCTGTAATAAACTGGGTTACACAACAATAACTATAATTGAATTTAAGAGTTGTTGGATTAAAGAAAAAATAATCTCTTTTTTTTGGTTGGTTTTTTTTTGAGAAAGAGTCTTATTTTGAATATTTGTAGAAAAGTTATGTGCAATTCTTTATATATTTTTATTCAGTTCCACTTTATGGTGAAAGGATCAAGATCTGCTGGTAGGGCTGTTATATAATTGCTGTTCATATAATTGCCAAGAGCTGTTTGTTTAGTGCCTCATTGCTGTGATCCAGGTCACTGCTCCTAAGCTGTTATGACTGAAATATATACAGGCAAACATCTGATTTTTGGCTAAGCTTATAGCAGTGATCTGATAGGAAAAAAGTGAAAAACTAACACTTCACTAATGGTTTCCTATGGAGATGAAATAATGTATAATCCAATTTATTTAATCTAAAAACCAGCTATCTAATCTCAATCATCTGTTTAGACTTTCATTGTGCCACTAGAGATAAACAGCCATACACCTCCAAGGACTGATTAATTCTAAGATTTTGTGTTAGAATAGGAACTTTGATGGTTCAAACTTTGATGGATACTCTTAAAGTATCATCCTTCTTCACTGATATCAAAAGGTTAACACAGGTATCTAACTTTAAACTGCTTAGATTTAGTGGGGTGACCTCTATACTTGTATTGCCCATCATATTGCAGACTCTTTTATCCCTACCTTTTTCAACTAGGAAATGTCTAAATTTTGCATATGGAAAAAGGGCATCATTATTCTGTCTTTAATGACATGGATTAGAAATGGATACAAGCCCAAGATATAGCATCATCAAATATTCCGTCTGTACTTAAAATAGTACTGGTGAAATATTGACGTGGAGTGATAACAGTAGAATTTGAATATTTCAGAAGTAGTTGGAATAAGTACAGGAAACCTTTTGAAGATCCACCTTGTTAGCCCTGGCTTGATGTTTTGGATCTACTCTTACCTACAAAACAATCAGAAGTATGAGTTCATAAGTACAGTGTTAGTATAACATAATGATGCATTTGTGAAGAAGAGATCTGCACACAAAAAAACTTCTCATCTGTATTAAAGCTAAATTTCAATACACTGTTTATATCACTATCACAAAACCATATAATGTCTTTTGTCTATATGCAGGTCTTATCTGTAGCCCTTTAATATGACTAACTGCACCTCTTTTTATATACTTACAGGGATTCTATCATTAGATACTTTCTTACAATTTCACAGCATAGTGTTCCTTGACTGTATGTATTCAAACTGTAAACCTCTTTTTCCATACATCTAAAAATTTAATACCAGCTGTGGAAGCTGACATATAAAAACTAGTCTCATGAGCTTGTTCAGAGTGTAAAACAAAAGACCTTCGATATCCAAATTCAATAGAAAAGAGTTTGAATCTTTTCAAAATACTGATTGATTTCAAAATATTGATGAGAATTGCTATGCTGTATGGACTGTGCTGTAAGAAAGTGCATACATATCTATATATGTAGCATGTTACTCAGACAGGACGAGTAAAAATGGGTCCAAATTAAAAAGAAATAATAATGAAAATAAGGTTCTATGAGGCACCATATGTTTGCTATTCAAAAAATATAGACCAGCATAACTTTTCAGAATCCTTTTTTTTTCACTCTAGCTGTGAATTTATCCTCAGTCTTTAGAGAACATATTCACGGCTAGCAATAACAATCAGGTGTGGATTAGTTTATAATTGAGACTTACCAGAAAAGTCATAGAGCTCAAACTACTACCTGGAGATACATAAGAAAGGTAATTGCTAGCTGTAGGATTAAGTGTCTCCCCACAGGAGGGAACTTTAAAAGACTGAAATCAGAGTGTGCTCTTGTTGGAAAGAGGCTTGAAGCTAGAGGAATCATTTAATTTTATTTTTCAAAAGATCTTTTATAGTCTATTTTACACTTTTCCTGGCTGTGGTAGTTAAATTACGGCTTCCCCCTTGATTCACATCAGAGACATGCAATCACAGAAAACTAGAAAAAGAGAATAAAATAAAACAATGCAATCATGGAAGACTAGAAAGAGGGAGTAAAACAGGGAATATTGCATTAATTAAATTATTCAAAACCTCATCCATTTTGCAAGCAACTAAGATGACACAATAAGTGCATGCACATTTTTTCCTTTAAAAAGGTTGCTTTTAAGGAAAAGATTTTTATTGAATTATCAATTTGTAGGGTTTTTAGAAGAAAAAGACTAATTTATTTTTCATTATTTTAGTGAAAACTGATCCTTTTTTTTCCTTCCAAGTAATTTGCTGGATGTATTTCAGTTTGGCTTTCAGAAGATGATTGCCTAAATATACTTAACTAAATTAATTTACTTAATTAAAGTAGTTTTATTCCATGCAATTCTAGATCAACTTTATTCAAGGTAGTGTGTAAACATTCCAAATGATGTGGAAGAAATGTCATCAAATGTATTTTCTTTTATTGCAGTTTACCTATTCATTCTTTTTTCTTATTTTTATGACGTTATGATTACTATGGACAAATAATATTTAAATAAATATTCATATTATATTGATAAGATGTGCTGCCTTACTAAATTTTAGACTCTTAATACCCTTGATAAAAATAAACTAGGGGTATTAAGTGACTTGCATGAGTTTGTATATCCAAATGATTAAAACAGAAAATAAACCTTGTTCTCAGTCGCGTGTCTCAATCTTTGTATCAGTTGCTCTCACTCTTGCCTGTTTATTCAGCTTTTGCATTTCAGCAGCAGAATGCATAGCCTGAGTACCTCAAAGGACAGAATTGACAAAAAAAGGCTTTTTGTGCTACTGTCAAGTTTTCAGTTTGAACTGTTCCTAGGGAAAACAAAGATGGGAGCATTTTGGTCCTAGGCAGTCACCCTGAAACATGTGGGATTAGACTTTGCAAGTTATAGCCATGTCTTGTTTTACTTCCTGCCACCACAGGAGTCTGCTTGGTTCTTGTGATTTTTCTTAAAAATAGGCAGAGTAAATTAAACATGACAGCTAAATAAAGAGGCACTTGTATTCCTACAGCTCTCTGCCAAGATGTTGCATGTATGCAGTGGGTCATGTTGTGAGGCCATGCGAGAGGTCAAGGCCTGCTGCTATTTGTTGATGGCAGTCTTGGCATGGTCCACATTGAACATCTGTAGCAAGTAGATGTGGAACAAATTCCTCTCAGTGTCTGTACTACTCACACAGAGCAATGGTTGATTCACTCCGGATTGCAGCCTAAAAATCACCCAGCATGCTACACTGTGGATGGAATACATTGGAATTGAAACAGGGAGTGAACTAATTAGACCATATGAAAACACATAGCTGCTTCTGTCTTATAACCATACTTTTAAGAAGTTTTCAAGTTACCAGAAGAAGGGTGTTTTAGAACATTTATCCAATAGAAAAATAAGAACATAAAACCTGAACTATTTGAAAAATAGAGTTTCATTCAAGTAATTATTATGTAGTTGGCTGACAGAAGAAAAGACACTGATTAGATTATCCAAGAGGTCCTCTGTAGCTCTGTTTTTCAGGAAAGTCCCATAAATGAGTATCTGTAATCTGATATTTTGCCCTTTCCAAACAGGGCCGTTCTCATATTTCTTGTATGCCAGGAACAGTTCGACGCTGGAACTATCCATCTCCTCTCTGCATTGGTATGGAAACTTGTTTTCAGTATTCTGACCATTAGTCACAAGAAACTCCTGATCTTGCCATGCCTGTTGTTCCTCAACTTAATTCTGCTTCATTCAAAACTTTTTTGAGTTTCCATTTTTATCTATGAAATATGGAAAAAAAAAAAGATAATGTTTTGTCTGTATATAGTTAAATGCTATTTAAAAAAAATATTGTGAGAGTGGTCAAAGGAGGAAACCCATATGTTAACCGTTGTTTAGCTTGTCCTGAATACTCCGCTTTGAATCGGGCTGAATCTTCTTCATAAAGGAGAGGAAGTTAACAGATTCCTTTTGCACTGTGCTCAGCTTGGAAAACCTAGGAGCCAGGCAGGTCATGCAGGGCATCTAGGGGATTTCCTAAAGAAGCAGGCAGTGAAGAACAGCTCTGAAGCCAAGCCTTCAGGGGTGGTGGAATGAAAAGGAGTTTTAGGGATCCAGAAAAGGCTGGCTCTTTTCATCTGAGAAAGCTGTTAAATGATGTTGAGTTAAAAGTAAAGCTAAAAAGCATTTTCCTTTTAAGTATATTTGGACCTAAGCCAAACAGATCTGAGTTTCCTGTATGTAGAAAATAATCTTCTGCAGTATTGTTTCTTGATTAGACAAAATTTAAGAGAGTCAAGAATCTGCTGTATTTTGGTATGCTTATTTCAAGAAAAAGCAGGAGTTGAGGAGTGAGAAGCACAGATCCATCATAATGTTCTGTCACTTTAGCTTTGAAATACATTATTCAGCGAATGCTTTTAATTTCAATATTCAATTAGCAAAAGCTGTTCCTATTAGTTTCATATCTAAGAGGAATTCAAAGTATTGGGATGATATTGAGCAACACTAATGTGGAATGGTTTTAAAGATTCCTTGTCAAGTTGAGCCCATACATTATTTTGTATTGTCAACTTCTACAGAAGCAGTCACTTCTGATTGATATAAAAGCAGTGCATTTCCTTCAAATCAGTTTTAGAAACGGAAAATGTGTTCAAGAAGGGATGTTTTGGGCTTTGGGCACTTTTGTTGTTTCTTTTCTTTTTGTGGTAACCTTATGTTTCACCTTGCATACTAAATATAGTTCCTTTTTGCAAACACTGAGCTCATTGAATTATGAAATTGTGCTATCCTGGGAGCTAAAATACCCCTAAGAGAACAAAAAAACCCTTAAAACATGATCCTTCCTCTTCTCTCACCTCTAACACTTAAAATGTTGATTTCTATAGAGTGCAAGCCAAAATCAGTACAATTATTACAACAGACAGTAACACAGTATCACAATTGTGTTATCAGATCATGTATCAGTGTAATGCCTGGCATGCAGACTCACAGGCCTTAAAGTAATGATTCCTCAAATAATAAATATAAATTACAATATTCTAATTTGATTTCTTGAAGTTATTCTTACTTCATATTACTGTCCTAGCTTATGTGTAAACTCAGCTACTTTTTTGCAAGTTGCTTCACATATTTATAGCTTAGCTTTATGTCATCCCAAATGATGCAAATGGATTTTCAATTTCCAAACACGTGAATTTGCTGAATAGAAGCATACCAATTGAAAGCAAAGAATAATTCTATTATGCAGCAAGTCTATCTTCTTTCTGAACTAAAGCAAAAACTGTGGTGGGGTTTTTTATTTACTTGTTTGTTTGTAAATTCAAGTATAATTTTGGTTATATTGAGTAATGGATCTGTTGCTGCATCATGATTTGGGATCATATTTCAGTTTAATTCCAGATTTTTTCCTCTGATTGTGAAACGTATCTCGACATAGCACCAGACATTTTTAATAGTAATTGCTAAGCTGAGGCAATGGGTTGCCTGGTCTATATGTGCTGTATAATATAACAACACATATGTCGTTATATTACAGGGAATATATCACTTTAAATAGAGATTTTGCTCTAAATCAAATCTGGTTTTTTCCTCCTTCATGAGGAGTGTTTTGACTGTGATAAATTTCACTGCTTTTGGGTCATGGGAATGAAATGGAAAATCCATTTTGAATTTAACATATGTCAAATACTAAGAAATAATATTAAAAGATACAGTGATTTTCTTTTTGTTTTTAATAGCTAAATGTGGTGGAACACTGACAAACATGGCTGGTGTGATCCTGAGCCCAGGTTTTCCTGGAAATTACCCTAGTAACTTAGATTGTACATGGAAAATTTTATTGCCTATTGGATATGGTAAGTAAGCTTATACTGGAAAATTATTTGTGATCATCAGATTTAAATATATATATGAGTCTTCTGGTTTCCGATATGAAGTAGATTTTATCTAGTGAATGTATTGTGAACCTTTACATAATTATTTGCTATCTTTGAAATGGAAATATTTGGCAATTTTAAAATAGCTCTTTGCCAAAGCAACTTGTTATTAACTCGCCCTGTCTCAGAAACTGATTTCAAAGTAAATGAAATCTGTGGCATGAAGATATATCAGACGAAATAAATAATGTGATTTCTATTAAATTAAATAATGGTCTTTTGTTCTCCAAGTGACGTTTTAACAGTAATTCATGTTCTATAAAAATAGACAAAGCCTCACTTCTAGAACTACGAATTTGGTTAAAAGCATTCTCAAACTGTGTTCCAAATCCTAGATTACAGTTGCCAACTTAGAATCTTTCTAGGTTTACATTAAAACTGTTGTCATACAGAAAATATCTTCACAAATAAGTAATTACTATGTCAGAAAGGTAATCATAGATAATAAGGAATCTCTAAGTTGCTGTATAAAACAGTCGTCTATCATTATCAGAACTGAAAGAGGAATAAGTTTTCTTTCCATGAAACTTTATGTCCCATACTGTAAATTCAATGCCAATGCTCAATAAGAAAATTAATTTTAGAAACTTGTTACAAAATTCCCTATTATCTGAGGAAATTAGTTTCTTTTTCATGTTCTCCATTTGCATGTATAAGAGGGATTTTTGTAATGAGATGTACTACTTTCATAGTATTTTACTAAATTAATCTGTAGAAATACTTTGCTGCTGTTTAGAATACTGTCCTTTATCAGTGAACACCTCCTAAAACTGATCCATCATAGTTATGGATAGCTTTAGTAGCCTTAGTATCCTTTTAGATGTAGGAGAATGACAGACAGAGCATCCTTCACTATTTTGACATTCTCCAGCTACATTTGCAGGAACTATAAATGATAAGCAATCCTACTGATACAGGAGACTTAGGCTCTAAGGGTTAATTGCTGATTGCGAGTATTGCTAAAATTTTGCACCTGCTTGCTAGACAATGTATATTGCCTGTTCAGTACTCCTTGCACTTGCCAAGCAGACGGGAAGGATATAAGGGAGGATGCAGGACCATTGATAAAGGGAAGAAACAATGACCAAAGTTCCTAGGGGGGGGGGGGGGAAACAGCTTGGGCCAGCTATAGGGGTTGAACTTCGGCCAGGAACTCAGAGAGTATGCGCAAGAAGGCAAGGTAAAAAGTTCAACCCGAGGAAGAGGGTTTACTTCATCTGAGGAAGACCTTTACTTCATGCCGGAGACCCCGGCCCACGACCAGCAGGCAGCACTGCGCAGGCGCAGTTAAATGCTAATGACTTTTGAGCTAATTATGATACGAAGCAGGGACAAGTAATGAACATATAATAGGCATATTGTATAACCTAATGCATATGTAACTTGTAACTAGATATATACCAAGCTGAGTGTCACTGAAGGTGTGCATGCTTTTGGAGGAGCTATTCCCCCATGCACCTCTACCAATTAAAACATACCTACTTTACGACTTTGATTAGTTGTGGAGTCATTCCGCGCATCACTACTTAGGTTATTACAATACTGCCTTTGAAAAACAGTCCTTCATATTTCTGAGTTGCTCTTTTTCTTTAAGCTTTTCCATGTAGAAAATGTTTCATGAGTTAATTGCACAAGAGCATCTTGTATCCTGTTATTATTTCTCTCACTCCTCTGAAAGTTTCTGGTGGTGGTAATTCTATAACTAGAAAAGATAATAATTTTATTTAGTAAGGGTTTTAACAGGTACAAGGTGTTCATAGCACTGATCTATCATTGCCTTCAAAAATACTACAAAGGACATTTTTTACCATCAAATTCCTACAGCAATATTTTTCCCTAAGTATTTGTTAAATAATCCACATATAATATCTTTATATGAGGTTTAAAAATTGTAATTGATGTGATCTTTTGCAAAGTACTTCTACTGAAACATCTTGGATATTATTTTAATTAGAAGTATAAGCTTGTCTACTGAAAAGCTGTTTGTATACATACATTCTATTGTATCAAAACAACTCTGTGCTTAAACAAAGTCTAACAATAAAATTGTGGGAGCTAAATGTGTCCCAAAATATAGTGCTCTCTTCATTACATGAAAATATATCAGTCACGTAAAAGAAGACACTACTAAAATCCGAATATTTTAAAATAAAAAATATATTTTTTCAAGTGAGTTGTTGTGATTTTGAAATTATCTCGGGTAGCTGTTAATTAATTAACATTTCTAAAAACAGTTAGCTCAGCTTGGAATTTTCATTATTCAGAGTACATTCAAGTGAGAGAGGAAGTGCTGCTGAGATTAGAGCAGGAAGTAATATAATTATAGTTTGACCAGATAATGATTTATTTCCTGTAACTATCAGTTTTATTCCATGTAATTTTATGTAAGAAATTGTTTCGTGTAGAAAAATTTTTCTTTGACATATCAAATTGACATTTGAAAATTGTATAAACTTGGACTTAAGGCTTGAGAGGACACATACAGTGTGTTCTCTAATTGAAATTAGCACATTTGAAACTACTTTAGGTAGTTTATTTTTTATTTTTTATATAATTACCTTTAAATCTACCTTTTGACTTTTAAAACACAAAACCTTTCTATACTGAATATATACAAGTGGACATAGAAATTCCTTCTCAGGAATTAAAATAGAATGATTCAGTTTTAAAGGTACTCCATGGCTCATTAGAGACTATTTCATAATAGTAGATTACTTTTATTTAAATACCTGAACAATGATTTGGACTCTATATAAATATGCCAAATTTGATTATCTGCTTGTCACTTTCACAATTTAGGTATAACATTAAGTGGCTGCTCAATTCTCTATCATTTCTATGGTGCTGACATCCAGTCTCTGTTGGGAATCACTAGCCACTGATACTGAAGTCAAGATGTTTCCAGGCTGCTTGGTGTCCTACCCCATCTCAAATCCTGAGAGCATTGTAAAATTACTGACTTCATTCAAGTCAGACTAACCATATCAGACATCATACAGAGATGGCTGATATTATGACTCTGATATGTTTAGTGTGTACCTCTCTATTAATAGCATCGGATTAAGTGTTCTTATTCAGCAGCTGAAATACTTGTTTTCATACCTCCTACTTTGCACAGGTCAGAGAAGGTACTAGAACTAAATAGCCCATATTTTTACAAGTGTTCAATAAAACCCAGTTTATTTGGTAGCTTATTTAATTCCTCTCATAGAAAAAAAATCTTTTTTATACAATTGATTCAATCTTAAACCACAGAGGTGAAGAAATCAGCTATAAACAAGACTGAGTGAATTATCCTGGTAATCTATTACCCTGGTAATTAGTCTATAATGTTCTCTCCTGGAATGAAGAATATGTCTCTACTGCTAAGTAAGAATGTCAAGCAGAGTTAAGGCATTGAGTATTTCACACTGCTTTGTTGGCTCATTCAGTAATTCTGTTTTATTCTATTACAGCTGGTTCTTCACAGTCTACTAGAACAAAGTTAGGCCCATAAAGTGCAGTTGCAAGTTACTTGGTCCTAGGCTTCCAAACGAGGGATTCATCCCTCATTTCTGTTTTGATATGATACATACGCATAGTTTAAGACTGGATTTCAAGTCCTTAGTCCACATGAAGTAGTGCCAGAACTTCAAAACAGCTCTTCCCATGAGATTATAATTCCAACTGTTCAGCATTTTTTGAATTCTGAAAGACCTTGTTCAAGCACTTGATTCCCATAGACGGTTTGTGGTAAATTCTCTGGAGTAAGCTCCTGTCACCAGCCTGGAGTTCAGTGCATCTTATAGAGCTGCATACAGGGTAAAATGGCTCCAAAGACACACTGGCCCAAGTTAGAGGGAAAAGGAGACAAATACAGGTGACATGGGACAGGAAAAACAATATAGAGTAGATAGCTGGAACTAGGTAGGTAGGAACTTCTGCCTCCGAAATGTCACTCTGTTAGTAACCTTCCTGGATGCTGAGCTGATCCTGAGCCTCTGTGAGAGGCCTTGGCCCAGCCACAGGGATGCACTTGGGATGGCAGAGTCCCGGCCATGCCATGGCACAGCAGGATTTGTGGTTTGCCCCTCTGTTGAATCTTTCTGTTGATTGGTTTAGGAATATGAAAAATCCCTGGCATTGACTTTGTGACTTTATGGCTTACGTTCATTTGTCCCTTCATGTGTGGTTATGATATTTACTGGTAACCAAAAAAATTAGAAACTCCAACTTTTGTAATACTTAGCAGGTATTTCTTTAACTTAAGCATCCCACTTTGAATACTGACTAAAATATAAATATAGTGCCTGTAACAACTATTATATTTTTTTTTATTTACATGCCGTAGTGTTAAGCAACATGAGTTAGAAAATTTTTCTTTCTTTCTCAATGCTGCAGGTGCACACATTCAGTTTCTGAATTTCTCTACTGAAGCAAATCATGATTTCCTTGAAATTCAGAATGGGCCTCACCACACCAGTTCTATGATCGGCCAGTTTAGTGGAATGGAACTCCCATCACCCTTGCTAAGTACTACTCATGAAACACTTATCCATTTTTATAGTGATCACTCAGAAAACAGACAAGGATTTAGGTTGACATACCAAGGTGAGTATGAACTAGCACAATGATCTTTATGGTTAGAAAGGAAAAATAAAATTTTAATTGTTTTTTATTATTATTTTAGAAGATATGTTTGGCATATACCATATACCATTTTAAAATCTGTGGATTGTTCAATAGATAGGTTGGAATTTTTAAAATTGAAATTGTGTTGGATTGGAATCTTTGTTCTATTGATATAAAAGCCTGAAAACAAGATGATGTTATTTGCCGAAGGTTGCATAGCTGATAACCCTTTCCATCTCATTAAGTTGTACTGTTACAGAACCATACTACTAATATTCACTGTCTTGGTTTCCCATTTATATAATCTTGTTATGTTTAATGTAGTGGGAAAAGTTATTTTAAATATTCAGGTGAAAAGTTTTATAATTCCTATGTTATGTATTTGCAGTCTAGACTTCTGTGAAAATTACCAAGAAATGAAAAAATGCCAGATAACACATTCTATATCCATTTTGAAACACATATAATCCATATTTGAACATGTGAACTTTTTGTGGTCTCTTACTGTTGGCTTTTTTCTTCATCGGCATTGTTTGTTTGTTTGTTTGTTTGTTTTCCCATTAGTGACAATAAAACATCATTAGTTTGTGCATATTTTTGAACTGTTAAAATAGTCTTACTGTCAACTGTTGGGCCCCATTACAGAATCTGAACAGTTTAACAAAATGGAATGGCTGGTTTAATTCTCAGATATCTGTGAGGGCATTCATGCCACCTTATTCTAGGATCTTAATTTGGGTAACTTGGTTATGTGTTATGGTTTAACACCAGTGGGCAGTTAAACACCACGCAACTACTCACTCATTTCCACCCACCCCAGTGGGATAGGGGAAGAGGAAAGGAATACTAAAAGCAAGAAAGCTTGGGGGCCAAGATTAAAAACATTGTTTAATAAGTGAAGGATAAGGTGAAGAAGAGAGAAAGAAAACAAAAGTGATGCAAAGGCAACCACTGACCACCTCCCACAAGCATATTGATGCCCAGTGAAAGATGGCTAATGTCCCTAGTCCCCCTCTTTTCCTATTTGTTGCTGAATATGATTTTATGTGGTATGGAAGATCTCTTGTTAGTTCAGGTCATCTGCCTGGTTGTGTCCTGACCCAACGTGTTGTACATTCCCAATTTACTTACTGGCAGAGCATAGTGAGAAACAGAGATGGCCTTGATATTGTTCAGCAAAAGCCAGAACGCTAGTCTGTTATCAGTATTGTTTTGGCCACAAACGTAAGACACAGCACCATGTGTGCTGCTATGAAGACAGTGAACTCTATAATTTCCAGGCCCAGTACAGCATTTATTTGCGTACACACATATGTATACTTTTACAGTTAGATCATATCTATGGAGTCAATGGACAGAGAGGAAGATTCCGAACACCTGGATTAGGCTAATAAAGCATGCCCACAAAGAAGTCATGACTCTCTGTTGTCTGTAGAGTTTTGTTCTCTTACGTAGTCTTACAAGTATGGAATATTCTCACATCATATCCACCTAGTGTTAGTTTCCTTCTGAGCAGTCAAAAGTAATTGTGATTGGCAAGTTACAGAAATGATAAATAAGTAAAATACAAAGACATGTGATATATTTTCGATATATTCTCCAGTACTCTTTGTTCTAGTTCTAATCAGTGTGTTTTTCCTTGCTTGTCCTGACAAGCTTGTCCTGACTAACAGCATTTTCTGTCCTGAAACTAGTAGTTAAATCTTACATTGTTTGTAGACTGTATAATGTGTTCTCCTAGAGGCAGTGTTGTAGCTTACTCAGCAAGTGCATAGTTTTACTACTCTTTTCTTCTATTCTTCCCTTTCTTACTTTGTCCAGTAGCGCTAATTGGTCTGCTCAGAAGTAAATGGGAATGTGACGAAGGGGGCATGATACAATAGGAAGTGCTATTTTTTTGGCTCATTCTAACCATCTCTTGTTAAAATTAGTTAGCTTTTAGATAAGTTGCATGCTTTCTCCTTCTCCCACTTACAACTTGTCAGCTGTCATATGATCATGACTACCTCAATGAAAGTGTAAAATTTTATCCTATTATGTAAATATAGGAAAAGCAATTCACTTAAAACCAGAACCATGTATTATGAAATATTACATTTTTTCATTACATGGGCCTTATAATAAAATATTTTTTAAGTGATGAAGATTGTGTTAGTAGTATTCTCAAACTAAAAGAAAATGTCAGAAAAGTATTACTCATTGAAATTCAGAAACTTGTAGTAGTATTTTCCAAGTACTTATAGAAAAATCCCAGAAAAATATTAAGTTCTCAACAATAGTAATAATTTGATAAGACTTTTCATAGCTAAGTTATTAGTCTAATAGTTATAACAGTAGAATAAAAAAATCTGAACCAAGAAAGAGATACAGTTAATTTAACTGCTATTCGAGTCACTCTAATTTCAAATAAAAAATATAACTAGTATTTATCTCGTTTCACAAAAAGTGTACTTATGTGTGTATTTGCATTACAAAATGCATATACATTCATCCAGTTTTATGCTTCCCATGAGTGAGAAGCAAAGCAAATTCCTCTGTAAAGACATCTCATGCAGTTCATTTTAATGTATTACTCTTTACCTATAAAGAGACAGTATTTTAGTGTGTATATATATATATGCGTGTCTGTATGCATATATGTATGTATGTTAAAAAATTTATGGGTTTAAAACATTAAAAAAAAACCTCACAACATAATCCACTTCAATAAAAAATGAAGTGCTGGAAAAAATGAATTATTCTAAAAGGTACTTATGATTTATTGATTTTTTTTTCTAAAGTGGAAAGTTGGTAACACTATCATGTTCAATTTTTAAGTTATTAGGATCTACCAGCTAAGCTCACTCTATTGAATTTATAGTTGACTTATGTTCCATTTTCTATCTACTTCCTTTTCTTCCTTGTACAGATATGGGACTTTTCTTCTTTAAAAATTAATTGTCTTGCACGTGTTTATTTTTCTTCACAAAGCTGAAACTCTCTCTGTTGCCTCTGAGTTCGCACTGCAGTAGCCATTTCTACTGCGAAGATCTGGCGATTCTCTGATCATCATATATTATAGCTTCATTCCGCCAAAATAACTTGTTCAACATCATTTAGAACATACAGGAAATCATACACTCAATTAGATATCCATCATCTGTGAACTTTGGAAAGCATTATGTTTCAGTGTATTCCCTGTTCTTCTCTTGCACTCTGAAAGAAAATTCCACTGGTTTAAAATTGAGCAATTTTATTGTCTGCTTTATTTTTTATTGTACAAAATACATGTTGGTTTTGATGGCTGACTTTTCTTTTCCTGTTTCACATCTGTTGCCCTTGATACTTAGTTATCTTTTTTTATGGATTATCTCTAGATTTTCTTACTCTTTTTAATATTATATTTCTCGATTACTCTCTCTTCCTCTTAGACTGTCTGCAATTGCTGAAACTCGATGTAAAAAATAATTCTTCACTACTCAATGTTTCTCTTTTCCTTCTCCGTTCTTCCCTATTAGAAGTGTTGTTTTCCTTTCAGTAAATCAAATGCCATACAAGCCTTAGCCTGATTTGTTGGGATGATGGAACTTGGCATTGTTTTGTTGTCTGGCTGTAATGCTACTGAGTATACCTTTGTTATGCGATTTTGAAGCCATTGGCTGATTTCAGTCAAATTTCACAGTTCTGAAATAAAGCCCTTATTGAGAAGAAAGATGCAGCATGACTTGCTGGCTACCCAGTCAGAATATTCTTTGTCACAATTCAGTTTAGTATGCAGTGTCTGTCTTCTGTAACTGCTATTCATGGGATATAAATGTGGGAGGGAAATAAAATATGAGAGCTTGGTATGGGTGTCACATTCAAAATCTTCTTATGGGCAAAAGGAATCATGTCATATATGGAAAACAAAGAATTTATTTTTAGTCCAGTTGATGCTCACACAGTTAAGTAAGTTGTCCACTTTTGTCATTTCTAGAAACGAATTTGCAAAGCAAAGCAAATGGAGCTGAGTTCCTGACATCTTTATACATTTAAGCAGATGGTTTTTTTCAGACTGCTTCTATTTGATCTCATTTTAGAATGTCTTAATATACTGTAATTGGGGAAAAAAAGTTTTATAAATAAAAAAAAAATTATTTTCTAATAGTGAAATTAATTCAATTTACCCTTAAAAAAAAGAGGAGTAGGCAAAAAGAATCCACAGTTAACAGTTACATTTGCCAAATCCATACTAGTTGTCTTAGTGAATGTGTTGCATATTAGGAGTGCCCACAAGCTTACATAGCTTAATTCTAACCTGATCTGTTGTATTTAAATTTACATTAAAAGGAATTTAAGATTAAATTCCTTTTTTTTCTGTATGGTACTAAACGCAGTTCAGCTCAAGGACAGATTTTTTAAGTGAAAATAATTGCCTTTTCTGCTAACCAGAATACAATAAGTAAGGGCACTGAGGTAGCAGACTTTTTTTGCCAGGTAAATATGTTTTTTGTAGATACCAGTCTAAAAATAAAGGGAGACGGGTGATGGCTATGCTTATTCAATCAAGCTTGCATGCTATAAAAAAAGATGCAGTTTTCTAGAGATCTTAGCATTTTATGAAGGATAAGGTTTTTTGATAACTCCTCATCTCAAAGGAAAGCAAAGAATATGAATATTGTAGAGTGAATTATGGAACTAATAATGCTATTTCTCAATTTTTCTACTGATTTTCTGAAGGCAGAAAATGGTTATAAGATTGAATCTTAATATAGCTTGGGATTGTACTCTGAACACATTATTTTTAGGAAGAAGAAAAGTGCATGCACACTGAGAACTGTAAAATATTTTCTACCTGTACTTCTAAGGGAGCTAGTGCTGGTCCTTAAGCCTGTGAATTCTGACAGCACAGGATTTGAGTATATAACCTAAATCACTTAGGTACTGTGTATTTCTGAATGCATTAAAAAGCTTTGTCTCCTTAGCAGAACCCTAGGGAAATTACAGCTCTCAGTACCATTGCTGATCAGATTCTTATTGTTTTATGCTTGGATATTTTCATGTTCTCTTTTCCTTTCAGCTTTGCAATTGCAATACATAGGGAATGGTGGGTATTCCATTATGTTAAAGGTGGATTACTGAATTTCTGTGTGTTGTGGAACCTTTTGTTTAACTCGTAGAAAGAAGGAAGTTCATAGTGATTGTCTGTTGAACTACTGGAAGAAATTAGAATAAATTTTATAATTTTTTTTTTTGCAAGATAATGAAAGGACTTTAAAAGTGCCTGATTTGTTAAAGAGCAACATTTAAATTTAATTACATTTTTTTCTACTGTTGAAATAACTATTGTACTGTTTAATTAAAAAACAGAAGCATTGAGAAAGACTGACTCTTGTTATGAGTGTTGCGGTTTTGCCACCTATGTAAAACAGCAAAGAGAGGAAACAACCACAAATACTTATAAGTCTGTATCTCATTTGACTGATGATCTTGAGTTTCTGAGACCCCCACATCTGTCAAATCTCGGTATCTGAGATCTAAACAGCCTCTGTACACTAGGTCTGAGAAGAACAGTCACAGGAGTTTGATTGGCAAGCCAAGTTATTCTAGGTCAGAAGAAATAAATAGCTTTTACGGCCTTTGAGAGATTCATAACAGAACTTAGTACACAGAAGAACACAGTCTAATGGTTCATAAGACATATTTGTGGGTTTTAATTCCTGTCCATATTAATGTTACCTCAGCTTTTAATATTTCTGGAACATCTTTTTTTTCCATGTCTTTCCCTTTAAGACTAGAGCTTCTTTAAGGGAAGCAGAATAAATGTTTGATTTGTATTATTTTTACTGTGGAAATCCTAGTTCCTATTTTTGGAAGTGTAAGAGTATTTTCAGTCTGCTCTGAATTTCAATGTAGGATAAAGCTGAATATGAAGTAGGAATCTTACTCTCATATATTTGAGAGTTTGAGCAATATGTTCCAGAAAATACAGAGAAAAAAGTTCTAATTGCCCTCCTTTTCTTCCACATAAACTCATGCACATACAAAACATGATTTAAACATGTTAAATCTGATGGCCTTTATCTGGAAAAAAGATGATTATGATGGTGCTTCTGAGTCATAGGAATCATGAAATAAAAAGGGGATTGTTTAAAAATTATTGTATTTTAAAATGGTTTCAGATGATGTCCTAAGTCGGGAATGCTAAAGGAAACAAAATACAATCTTTGGAGAGCCTTGTAGCAAATTATTTTCTAACTCATTAAGTGATGTTTTGTGATTCTAGTCCAGAGTCATGGCATCTGTAAAGATTATGTTCTTTGCTGCCTACAGCAATAAACAGAAGTTCCAGATTGCCAGTCCTGTACTGGGCTGCAGCAAATTGAATCCTGGGCTTCCATAAAAAGAGGCATGGCCAGCAGATCAAGGGAGGTGATTCCCTCCCTCTGATTCGCTCTCTTGAGACTCCACCTGGAGTGGAGTCTCAACTCTGGTGCTTCAAGCACAAGAGAGGCATGGCCCTGTTAAAGTGCAGTCCAGAGGAAGAGTACGAAATAAACAGTGGGCTGGAGCACCTCTTCTGTGAAGAAAGGCTGAGAGAGTTGGGGTTCAGCTTGGAAATGAGAAGGCTTCAGGGAGTCCTTATGGTGGCCTTTCAGTATTTAAGAGAGTCTTTTAAGAAAGAGGAAGAGAGGAGACTTTTTACCAAGGCCTTTAGTGAGAAGGGTCAGCAGTTTTAAATCAAAAGACAGTAGATTTAGATTGGACATAAGGAACATAAGATAAGGCTGGTGAGACACTGAAACAAGAAAAGTGAATGCCCCATCCCTGGAGGTCTTCAAAGTCAGGTTAAATGGCACTTTTAGCAATCTGATCTACTGAAATATGTTCATGTCCATGGCAGGGAAGTTGGAACTTGATCAACTTTAAAGGGCCTTTCCAGCAAAATCCATGGTAGGCTAGTCTAGTCTGAGAAGTGGAGTTTTTTACTGAGTCTGTAGTTATACACAGCATGATACTGGAGGAATGTACAATAAGCCTTAACTGTGAGCTCTCCTAGCGTTGGAGTGACAGCATGCTCAGTTCTCTGCTAATACCGTTTTTCTGTAAAGCAGTAATTTCCATGTTTAAGTGTTACAGAAGTATGTGGCACTTGAGAAGCCAATAAGTCACCCTAGTGTTTATGTAAGATGGAAAATACATTTGAACCATAAAAAACAAGATAGCAGAGGATCGGTTACATTGCCTTTGTGATTTATAATCTTTTCTTATCAGCAGAAAATATAATGCACAAAGAAATGCCAAATGTCTGTATGAGATAATTTTAAAATTCAAGTATTTGACTGCTGCCAGCATTGGAATGAAATCTTTTTCTCAGATTTCCTTTACATTTTATTTCAGGCTCTCACTAGAGTTTTTGTCCCCAGTGAAATGGAATCTCATTTTGTAAAGCTCAGTACCAAACAAGTCTTTGGGCATGACACTCATAAAAAGAGCTTTCTATTACAAGGTGTGACATCAGGATTTGTTGGCAATATTTGTTAGTCGTGACTATTGAATAATGAATTTCTCTGTTAAATCAGGTGTTATTGCATATATCAAAAGGACAAAGAAGAATATAATTCATATTTATACTAAAACTATAAAACATATTTCCTGAGTGGCCTGTAAATCATGATATCATAGTCACATGGATCACCTGACCAATAATTTATGAGTCATCTATAGGATTTATACCGGAAAACACAAGTAGAGTATCTTGAAGTTTTGTACCTTATTTTTTAAAATAACAAAAAACAAAACAAACAATTGTACTCTGCTCATATGCAAGTGCTTTCACTCCTAATTGATTGACCTTCAAATTTATGATGATCTGCTTTAGGCACAGGTTCTACTCTTACTCAAACAAATACCAGAACAAACCCCCAAAATTTCTGTATGTATTTTGTTTCCCTTATTTACAACAGGCAAAAAGCATATGCATTTCTGAATAAACAGTAACTAGAATTTTAAAAGCTAGGTTTTGTTTTCTCATTTATAATCCAAATGACTGTAAGGGCTACTGTCTATGAATCTATGGGACCCGATGGGATTCTTCATCCCAGAATCCTCGAAGAGCTGGATGATGTCATTGCAAAACCTTTCTCAATGATTTTTGAGCGGTCTTGGAAATCTGGAGAGGCCCCAGCTGGCTGGAAGCTGGTGAACATTGTCCCAGTTTTCAAGAAAGGCAAGAAGGAGGACCCCGGAGACTACAGGCCTGTCACTCTCACTTCAGTGCCTGGTAAAATTATGGAGAAGGTTATTCTGGAAAGTGTCGAAAAACACTAGAAAGACAACGCAGTCATTGGTCACAGCCAGCACAGCTTCATGAGAGGAAAGTCTTGCTTATCAAACCTTGTTTCCTTTTATGACAAGGTAACTCACGTAGTGGATCAAGGGAAGCTGGTTTATGAGATCTTTCCAGATTTCAGCAAAGCTTTTGATACTGTCTCTCACAGGATCCTTCTGGACAAAATGTCCAGCACACAGCTGGATAAACACATCTTGTGATGGGTAAGCAGCTGGCTCATGGGTCAGGCACAAAGGATGACAGTGACTGGGGTGACATCAGACTGGTGACCTGTCTCTAGTGGAATTCTACAGGGCTCTGTATTAGGCCCTGTGCTCTTCCACATCTTTGTGAATGACCTGGACGCAGGACTGGAAGGGATACTGAGAAAGTTTGCAAATAAAAAAGAACTGGGAAGAGCTGTTGACTGCCTCCAGGGCAGGGAAGACCTGCAGAGAGACTTCATCAAATTAGAGGGTTGAGCAATCACCAACCATTTGAAGTTCCACAAGGGCAAGTGCCAGATTCTGCACCTGGGATGGGACAACCCTGGCTGTACGGACAGACTGGAGAATGAGATGCTGGAAAGCAGTGCCGCAGAAAGGGACCTGCAGGTCCTGGTCAATGGCAAGTTGAATATGAGTAAGCAGTGCCCTGGCAGCCAGGAGCTAACCACGTCCTGGGGGGCATCAGGCACAGCATCTCCAGCTGTGCAAGATTGTCCCTCTCTGCTCTGCTCTGAGGCAGCCTCACCTCAAGTCCTATGTTCACTTTTGGTCACTGCAATATAAGAAAGATATTAAACTATTAGAGAGTGTCTAAAGGAGGGCAACAAAAATGGTGAAGGGCCCTGAGGGGAAGCCGTATGAGGAGCGTCTGGGGTCACTTGGTCTGTTCAGCCTGGAGAAGAGGAGACTGAGCGGAGACCTCATTGCAGTCTACAATTTCCTCACCACCTGCTGACTGATGCCAGAACCACCTTCCTGAACCGAGATCAGCCACCCATCTGGGTAACTACTCCAAGTTTATGTACCAGGCATAATATTCTATGGCGTGGAACATCTCTTTGCTCAGTTCAGGTCACCTGTCCCAGCTATGCTCCCTCCCATTTTGTTTATCTTTATTTTTTGCGTACCACCTCACTGGTAGAGCATGAGACAAATTAAAAAACTGAGAAGAAATTAACTCTTGCCTAACAGAAACCAGGACAATACCCACCTCTTATTCCATATAATTTTTGTCAAGCCAGGTTTCAACACTCCCCAATATCCCATCACCTTCCCTACTTATGTCTTTTGATACGTATACATACAGTCATCACTTCTTTTTCTGTAGAACAGCTCTGTCAAATCTTTCAGGATTTCCTCTCTCACCTGAGTAATTCCTGTGTTATCTTTTTATGTAGATCCATGAGAGAGGGTTTTTTTCTGAAATTGATTTTTAATACTAGCTTCCAAAATTCTGAGACTTTGTTAAGTACTTTCAAAACATAATCTATGAATATTATCTTGTAACAAGCTAACCAATAGTGAAGGATGATTTTCATGTGTATTCATATCCTCAAAAGGTTCTACAATCAAAGTTTAAAAATTCCGGTACTTATTGTCATTGTTCCAAAACACTGTTGTTGTAACTGTTGGGCAATGTAGTGCTGCACCTTTTCAAAAAAATCTGTGAGATCCTCTGACCTTCTGGAATAATTTTCTTTTCTATTTTTAATGTGATTTGCCAAATAGATTTTTTATATAGCTTAATATTTCAGTCTTAATAAGTCCTATTCTCTTAAATAATCTTTCTAATACTCTATTTTGTATAAAGATGTTGATAATAATTATGTTATCTGTACTAGTACTACACAAATGATAGCAGGAGTAATAATAACATTAAAAATTAATGAGCCATTACTAGATTTAGCACAAAATTTAATGAACCACAATTTAGGGAAAATAAACCTTTTTGTATTTCCTTTCAGTAGCAATTAATTTAATTAATTTTTATTCTTTTGTTTTGAATTTCTTTTCTTAATTTTTTGTTATTTGAGAGAAAGGGGATCTGATTTTTTAGAGGATTTCAGAGTATTTCTAGTACCTCTACATCTTTTCCAATTTTTAGTGTTACAAACACTGAATTCTGGATTCATTGGAGGAATTAGGGAAAAGAAGAAGACTGTCTCAAAATAAATCTTCTCTTTATTGCAGAGCATGACTGTAATTAGCAATGACTAAAAAACTTACTGACAGTAGCTGTACTTCAGTGAAGCAATTAAGTACAAACTTCACATTACATAAGCATTTAAGCATATCTGAGGTATATGTTTAGCTTAATCTTGCTGAAATGGCTTGTTTAAATAATCTATTTCAGAAAAATAAGAATACACTTATAGGATGAACATGTTCATATTGTAAAGATTGACTTTGAAAAAAATAACAAAATTATTTGTTCAAGAATATGTTCGTCATATTCTCTTGCTGTATTTTTAGAGCTTGGACTTAACAACACATGTGAATATAGAGCACACTGGTATTACTATTCTTGTTTGAACTTTCTTCTGACAGTAGTATTCCTTAACTGGAAATTGAATGTTCAGGGAGAGCAGGGCACTCATCTTTTTAATGCTTGTTTATTAAATGGCAATTACTTACTATCTTATCTGTGTGAAGTTGTTTGCAAATGATTCTACATAACATTTTTATAAAGCAGTCTTTTTTTTGCTTCATATGGAACTGCTTACATTATCTTTATATCTTAGTAAATGTTCTTAATGAAAGCTCCTTCTGAATTTTCATCACACTGACTTTTATGAATTAAATGTGTTTCATTGAATGATAGTTTGATGTCTTTGAAAACACAGAACCCAACATGAAATATGATGAATCATTAAAGCAATTTTTTGCATGGTGATATATCTAAAAGTACCTTTTCTCTTCATAGGTATTTGTAAATTTTTTAGATCTTTGTGGTGCTCTGTTGTGTTAAAGTCATTCATTAATTCTTTTAATTTTTTTTGTTCGGGTGATTTTTTGGGCATAGTTTAATATATATTAAAATCCAATGGATTGTGAAAATCTTGTATTTTATAAAATTTTAAGGAATGAATGACTTTGTTGTACATTACTAAAATATTTTTGTGTGGTTCCAATGGATAATTTATTTCTTGTTATGTGTTAAATCACTGAATTACTAGAGCTTGGCATTCCAGTGTTTACCTATTATTGAATGTATTAAAGATTTTATATTAATGTGTGCTTCTTGTGTTGAGAGCTGATTAAGCTATAAAAAGTACTTCTGTTCTCTTCCAGCTTACGAGTTACAGAACTGCCCTGATCCTCCTCCTTTTTTGAATGGATATATAGTCAACTCAGATTACAGTGTGGGACAGTCAGTATCATTTGAATGCTATCCTGGGTATGTTTTGAGGGGGCAGCCTGTTCTCACTTGTCAACATGGAATCAACAGAAATTGGAACTATCATTTCCCCAGATGTGAAGGTAACTTTCTGGTAGTACCTTTGCTTCAGAACTCACAGTACTTTCTGATTTTTGTTTACTTGTTTGTGTGTGTGTACATAATGCAGCTTTTGCTGAAGAACAGTGCCTTTATCCTAATCTGTACTGTAAGCAGATAAAGACGGAATATTATCTGCTTTTATAAATCATAAAAGTTTTATGAATCATTTTCCTCAACAGTGATTTATTGTTCCTATTAATATCTGTCAGCTGTACTGGTTATGAGAACTTCTGATACTGCCAGAAATTATCTTAAACTCTATGTGAAGGACTATTTCAAGAATATACTTTTATTCAAAAGCAGTTAGGTTATTGGGACAACTTTACTGATGTTTTTGAAGAAAATACAAAGTTATTTGTGCTAAAAGTTCAATATAAACAAACATGTAATATTTTTCTTCGTGTTAAACATACCGTAAAGTTTTAAAATATCCATTAAAAATGATATAAAAGTGTAAAGTGTTAATATGCAGTCTTTTTAGAATTTGTTAGAAACCTAGCCAAAGTTCAACACCTCTTATTTTCATAAAGATCGTCCACCTCTTCCTTTCTTCCTAATCCTAAATTAAGCTTTTTTGGGACAAATGCCTTAGCCTGATTTTGATTACTTTCAGAGCAGTTTTGTGGTGATGTAGCTGCAGTGACTTATTGTCCCTCTTTTCTCACTAATATAGCCTTGAAGAAAATTTTTCAGCTAAAGAAAGAGTATCTTAAAAAAATCCTTATAATGGTTTAAGAATTTATTTTAATAATTTTAAAATACTAATTAGATCTGTATATTTTACAACTAAGAAATTTCAATGGAAAAACGTAATTTTAAATAAGTTTAGCAGCAATCTATCTATGATACATCTAGAAGACATAACAAACACAAAATGGCACTTCTAATTATTTTAAGTATATATAGTATATATATTATAAATATATACATTATGTATGTACTATATGGTTGTTGTGGTTTGACACTGGCCCAGTGCCAGGCACCCATGAGAGTTGCTCGCTCACCCTCCCCTACCACAGCTGGGCAAAAGGAGGGAAAAGAGGAAA
>VZTD01003765.1:2015097-2086837 GCA_013397725.1 Rhagologus leucostigma | reverse complement strand
GACATGGTGGGAAGCTTCCAGCAGCTTCTCACAGGAGCCACCTTTGCGGCCCCCCTGCTACCCAAAGCCAGGCTGTGCCAAACCAATACAATGGTATACTATATATAGTGATACATATTATATACAAAATGTACACTAGGGATACATATACTATATACTATATTATATATATATACACTATATGGACATTTATAGATAGGATGAGTAGGACCATGGGTAAAGATAAAATAAATTTTAAGTATCCCAGATGTTTCTACTATATGACACATTATTATACATGTTTTAAAAATGCAGTAATCGATCAGCNGCTGTGCCAAACCAATACAATGGTATACTATATATAGTGATACATATTATATACAAAATGTACACTAGGGATACATATACTATATACTATATTATATATATATACACTATATGGACATTTATAGATAGGATGAGTAGGACCATGGGTAAAGATAAAATAAATTTTAAGTATCCCAGATGTTTCTACTATATTACACATTATTATACATGTTTTAAAAATGCAGTAATCGATCAGCTTGGGTTTTTTTGTTTGGTTGGTTTTTGTTTGGGTTGTTTTGTTTTGGGGATTTTTTTTTTTAGGAATAGGGCTATCTTGCACAGTTTTATGAATACTAAGAAAAAAACTCTGTACTTCTCTCACTTTCAATCATACATTGTTTCTGATTAACACCAGTATTCATTAAAACCGTGGGCAAAATTTGAATATGGTCATACGAATATGAATGAAGATTCTCTTCTGATGTAAACATAATTAAAGTTAAATGGATTAAAGTAATAAATTGGTACACTTCATAATACTAGTTTCAGTTAGCAGAGGTCTTAAAAAAAAGGAAAGCACAATAACTATTCAATGTCTAGTACCTTTAAAAATATCATATGAATTTATTGGATTATTTCCCATGACAAATCATATAGAAAACATAAAATCACTTTATTTCCAGTTGTGTTTTCTTACCCTAAAAGAGCTCAAATATCTTTCACTCTACATGTGAGAACGTCACTGGGTTTGCTCTAGTTTGACCACGATTAAAAACAGGTTTGGTATTGGAAGAATATGTTTTCATGTGATCTAACACAAAATCAAGACATCTTTGGAATTGTAAAAGCACCTCAAAATAATCCATAGTATTCCTGAGCAGTGATATAGATGCAGTACCAAAGGACATATCAGCCTTCTTTCTTTTCTTATTCCTTTTTACTCACTAGAGAAACACGTTTCCTAAAATACATGAAGGTGTATATTAGGAGAAGTTCAGATTTTTATATGTCAGCATTTTCTGTTTTCTTAGATGAAACAAGAGTAAATAATATATGTTTAGTTTGAAATTACATGCAGAAAGTCAAATAATATTTAGTTTTTAATGACATGAAGACAAAGTCATTCTTACTTTTCCCTGTCCCCTCATCCAGATAGTTTTAATTCAGTGGTTTTATCTTCATTTTCTAACTCAAAGAAGGCATTCCTCTGTTATTGAAATTTCTGTAATTCACGATGTACATTTGGCCTTGTTGCTGTGCAAGTGAATACTACCTTCCAAACCTACCCACAGTCATCTGCAGCTCCTATGCGCAGCTGAGGCCTGAATGCATGCAACTCTATTGTGTGTGCATTTGTGTACATTTATAGCTACCATTTCTGACTAAACAGCAGGTTGCTTTGTGTTTTGACTGAGCATGAAGAGTTTTCTGTCTCTCACTTAGCACACTACTTGCTTTGTAGAAAATTAGTCTGTGTACATGAAAATTCCACCTAGTACTGCTGAAATTATTATTATGACATATAAATGGTTATTTTTCTATAGGGAAAACAAATTGTTACTCTGATTGTTGTAATTTGAGAGTGGGTCTGAGAGAGAAATCGGTGAAAGAATTAAATAATATTTCTAGATGTGACCAGTATTCTTAAAAGTTTGAATCAAAAACTTTCTACAGAAGATTGCACATACTTCTGAAGGCTGAGAATCTGTATATGGGAGAAAATTATATTAATTTCTGCTCAAGTAATCGCAGTAGAATCTTGTCATATAGTCATGCTCTAAGACTTTATTCCTGTGCGATCAAGTTGTCCTAGTGATTTACCATAGATCTCTTGGTATAACACATGTAATTTTCAGTAAATGACTAATTAGGTTTGCGAATCTTTGGATGGAATTTTAAAAATGTTTACTGTCTTTCCATGCACAATGTTGTATCTGCAATTAGGTATGAATGGGCATGAGAACACTTAGTATGGCATTCATTCATTTATAAATCAACACGTGGTCTATTGTTAGCATTTGCAAGTTTAGAAGACTTGATTATACACTTATCCATTTCAAAAATCTGTTTCTTCATGCCTGTCATTCAAATTGTAACACAAAAACATCATTAATTTAGAGTGATTTGTTTTTTCAAACTGAAGCTGTTTTTATCTTGTGTGAAATGTAACCTGTTATTTCTGTTTAACTTTATGTTTTCTGTAATTTTAAAAGATCTTTGGAGAAAGCCTACTAACAGCTGGCTTTATTACTTATTCTACTAGAGTTTTGTTACCTGTGGCACTTTATTTTCCCAACACAATTTATTGATCTTTCATGGCTAACAATCATATAAGAGAAATTAGACTGTCTTTACTGAGATACAATCAATCTGCATTCCTTCTTGAGTATTAGACAATAATGAAGGGAAAATAAAAAATGTGTGCAATCATTAACACCAGTAATAAACCTGTCAAAAATATAGTAAACTCAAAATATATTTAAATATAAATATACTTCAATATACAAAATATACTTCAATCATAAAAATCCTATATATAAATTAGAAATTAATATTAGTCTCAGGAAGTGTATTTCCATGTAGTAAACATAATTGTCAAGGCAGTCTTAGTTGTAAACGTGAAGTACTGTGGAGAGAAACGGAGTAGATTTCTGAGACCAGACAATGTGACCATGGCATGAATGTAGGGAATTAGGAAATAGTAAAAAGTGGGCTTGAGTCACATTTTCATCAGAACTCCTAGAGCTGATAGACAGTCAGATGCCCTTGGCCTCTACATGCAACCAGGAATCAGACAGATAGAACCAACCCTTCATTTTCCTTAGCTGGTTTCCTTTGTTGGCCACTAAAGGTTTGTGGTTCACGAGCAGGTGCTATTCTATTCACACAATCACAAACTGGGTCAGGTTGGAAGGGACCACAGTGGGTCATCTTGTCCAACCTCCTGCTCAAGCAGAATCATCCTATAGCCCATTGCACAGGACTGTGTCCAGATGGAAAACGTACTAAAGGCACCATACAAGTTAGTACTGATATGGTTGAAGAAAGTGAAGTGGTTAAAGCCTCCTTACCCTGTCCTTTAAATCCAGTTATTATTAAAAGCACTCCTCCAAAAAGGGCTACTCATCAACTAGACAGATGACCTTCTACCACAAAGGTATAGCAGCTTTAAACCATACAGAAAATTACATCCTTCTGCATTTTTCAATCCTCCTTCCTTTTTCCCTTTTCCTTTCCTATTTTTTCCTTTTTCCTTTTATCAGTTTTTTCTGTTTTTATTTTCCATCACTTGTTAAGTTGAAAAAGAAATGAAGAGGGTCTGAAGGAGAGTCACAGGAACCCTGACAATAATAACATAAGTTTAATGGTAAGAGCTAATGGGAAATGTTCTAGAGCAAGACTGAATGCCCATAAATGAGATTAGGATCTCACTCTAATGAGTGAGATTCATTAATTTGCACTAATGGCCATATGTCTACTTGGATACATGCTTTCATGCATATTCAGTCAATTCTTCCAAACTGAGACTCGAAAGAGCAAATTATCATGTATTTGCTACCCTTGAATAAAGTCAACCTTTTCATAGCTTTGATTTGGCTACAGACTTTATTCAGCAAGTGTGCGCAAATTTGTGTCTGTATCTCCATTTTACTTGTTGTAAGGATAATTAGCATACAATCTGCAAATGAATCACTATTAAAAATGACTCAAACCTGTCAAAAATAAAGCATAATGGTTTTGGACTAGTGAAAGAACAATCAGCCTATTTTTTTCCAGAATTGTATTCCAGTTCAGTTAGAGTTCAGTTGGATGGAAACATGCAAGACCTGTTTGTTGATTTGGTTTTTAATCTTGAATACAAGCAAAAGGTGCCCCTTTTTAAATAGTGTGCAGACTTAGTTTCAGGAGTTATATGCAAAAAAAAAATATTCCCAGTAGATTTTGATGGATTTTAAGAAATTAAACCTAAAAGACATCAGCATAAATTAATTTTATAAATCTCAATATTTCTTTGAGAAGCAAGCAACCAAGGAAAAGGCTGTCTTTAACACTTAGGTTGCCTTGTCTTATGGAGCTTTAAGAATTTGGTAGCATTTTGATACTCCATTTGTAACATGAAAAACTATTTTCTACTACTAATTTTTTTCATCTGTTTTCTTTTCAGCTCCTTGTGGCTATAATGTAACTGCTCAGAATGGTACAGTTTATTCCCCAGGATTTCCAGATGAATACCCAAATTCCAAGGACTGTACTTGGTTAATTATTGTACCTCCGGGCCATGGGATTTATATCAACTTTACCTTGCTTCAGACTGAACCTGTGAATGACTACATTGCGGTTTGGTATGCAGTTTTTTGAAATAGAAGTAATTTTTTTCTGATTGATTTATCAAATCTCACTGTCCCAAGCTACAGATTTTCGTAGTATTGCTCTTTAGGTTGTCATATGTGCAGAAGAACAGCATAAAACAACTTCTAAGATTATCTGAAAAAAAATATTTATCGCTGTCTGAGCTCTTTAAGAGTACTGTTCCAAAAGCACTTTGAAGTTCAAACTCAGTTATCGATCAGATCTTGTTTGATCTCTCTTCTCTAAGCAGGGGCCGTGTAAGGTCAAAGTGATGTAATAACCTACACTATGTTGAATTACGTGTTCCATGAATATACAGGCAATATATGTTAGTTTTTGCAAAACTTTCTGACATCTTTAGATATTAACTAATTTAGGCATTAAGTAAGATTTTCTTAAATTTTCTTAATATTTCAATGTGCCTGATAGACATACTTTTTATACTTTCTAACACAGAATTTCAGGCCTTGGATCTCCATGTCTTTAAGCTTCATATTGTATGTTCCTCTTGTATGAATTTGTATTTCTTTCCACACAAACCCATTCAACTTGTGACCTCAGCGGAAGGAAGAGGCCTTAGACCTATCTAAATTCTTGTATAAGAATTTACTGCACTCAAGAGCAGGCATAGATAATGCCAAAGGTGTTGGACGTGTCATCTCTGTCTGACTCTGGTCCTTACAACACGTATTGTGCAAAGTGACTTCTCATATATGCTACAGATAGTTCAGGAAACAGAAAGTTTGCACAGAATATAGGATGTAACTTATTCCTGTGTGAGTCAGCTGCTCCGATCTCCCAGCTAGTCCACTCTTCCTATAGCTAGTGGTGAGGTTTTTTTCAGTTATTTTATAGATATGTGTAGCTGTTTCAGAACAGCTATTTGGTTGCCTCTGGTATTTGCATTACCTGTAAACCCAAGTGTAAAACACATCATAGATTGTCTTCTCTGCAATGTTATATATGTATATAATGCTTGGCTTTTTAAAGATACAACTGAGATGAATAAATATCCCTCTGAAAGACAGTGAAAGGTCAAAAGCTAACAGCTTTCAGAGATATTCTAGATAATCTCAAGCCTTCTAAAATAACATACCACAAAAGCTTTTTCATTTAGTTTAGATTCATTACGTGTAATATCCACAATAACCAGAAATAAGTGTCGTAGAGCTCAAAAAATACTTCAGTGATAAAAGCAGGGAGTTTTGTTTATTTATTCATTCTGACTGTTCAGGTCTGAATGTTCTATATTATGATACTGGAAATGAAGGAAGCCTAATGTTACTGGAGTATGTTTCTCTCTGGGTGTCTTATCCTACTGCTGAGAAACACAAAACACAAAATGTTTTTCTGGGTTTTTCCCCCCTTTTTTTTTTTTCCTTAGGACATACCTTTGAATCTTCAGAATTGTTTTAAATGGCAGAGTAGCTTGGAATTTCCATGACTCTGTGTTTTAACCATGAGTTGAAGACTTGTAACACCTGGGTCAAAATGCTAGAAATATGATAACATTGCAAGACTTCTATTTTTTTGTTTTTTTCTTCATCTGATGTGTACATGAAAATTTTTGGCAGGAACACACATTGAAAATTTCTTGCCACCACTAAATTTCTTGGCCACATAAATATAAAAACTATTTTAAAGTAGCCTGGACTCTAAAAAAAAGTCATTATTTGAAGTTAGAAAGAGTATTCTGTGTTGCTAGAAATAAAAAGAGAAGAAACTAATTTTAAATCATTAGGAAAAATGTTTTTTACAAAAATTTAAACTGCTCTCCAGAGAAAAGAGACTGTTAATTTGAATGTTAAGAACATTAGTTTTTCAGCTGACTTTTTTATGTTTCACATTCCAGGGATGGTCCTGACCATAATTCACCTCAGCTAGGAGTTTTCAGTGGGAACACAGCTCTGGAAACAGCTTACAGTTCTAGCAATCAAGTCCTCCTCAAATTTCACAGTGACTTTTCAACAGGAGGATTCTTTGTCCTCAATTTTCACGGTCAGTTTTCTTTATATAATTAACATCTAATTACCACAATCATTTAGTGAATTTTAAAAATATTACTTAACTCTGTGGTTTACTGATTTACCAGGACTCATGGATTTGCTGCCTTTTTTTTTTTTTTTGACTACCAGTACATATGAGTTTTTTTAAATTGAATATTGAAAAAATCCTAAGAATATTAATTTGGGGCTTTTAATAAACTGTGTTCTATCTTTAATGTTAACCATGACCATCTAATACTGACCTTTTGTTCTTTTAATTACTTTGGCCTATTTATTCAGTAAGATTTAACTTTCTTTACTAAAATTATTCTCCAGCTGACCATACCTAGGGCTCATGGTCAGAAAAGTTTCTGGGATGTTATGGTAGGGTTGAACAATATCATAAAGACTGATATGCAGCAAAATACTTAGTTCAAAGTTACATTCAGGGCTAAAGGTGGTGCAAATTAGTCAGAAGTGAAAAGCTGAACTATAATTCTAGTTCTAACTCTAAGTCACCCAAAATATGTATATTAAATGCAGTATTATTAGCCTTCTGGACTGTAAATTAAAAATAAAGAATTAATTAATTCACAAATACCGAGGTAAATGTCACAGAAAGAGAGTACCTGCAGATACCTGTTTACTTGGGGAAGTCCATATGAAATTGTTACTCAGAATCTGAAATGTTTTTCTTGTCTGTACTTTTTTCCTAAAACAAGGTTATAATACATGGTCACCCACTGCCCTTAACCTGAGAAGCAAAACCAAAAGTGGATAGGACTATCAAGTTGTCCAGAGAATTTTGTTCTGATGGTAAATTAGTTCCATGAAGGGGAGAGTTTTTCTTTAGTATATGCACCCAATCTTTATTTCTGTTTTGAATTTAATCCAGAAATGGCTTCTTCAACAGTTGTAGGTATTCTACTCCATTTTAGAAACGCAACCATTTTAGTGGTCACCTTCCTTATGCGATTGCTCAATTTTTTGAAACAGATTTGAAAAGCAGACAAGAGACTTTGTTTAAAGAGTCATAAAATCACAGAATGTTTTAAATTTAAAGGGAACTTAAAGATCATCTAGTTCCAGCCCCCCTGCCATGGACAGGAACATCTTCCACTAGACCAGGTTTCTCAAAACTTTATCCAACCTAGACTTGTATAATTTCTGGGATCCACAACTTCTCTGGGCAACCTGTTTCAGTGCCTCACCACACTCATGTCATGTAATAACCTTTAACTTGGAAAATGTTGTAACTGAGAGACCACGAGGTTCAGTGCAGCTCTGGTAATTTGGGAAGCGTGAATATGAAATGAATTTTCCATAAAATATTTCTTAACACACCAGTATTTAACTTTTTTTCCACTTAAATTTGCAGCTTATCAGCTCAGGAAGTGCCAGCCTCCACCCGCAGTTCCACATGCAGATTTGTTTACAGAAGATGATGACTTTGAAATAGGTAAAATGATAGTATTTCTTTGTCTTTCTTCTGTTTTCACTTGAATTCTAGTTAAATTAAGCTGTTTCATATTCCACCTGAGATTTTGATGCACTTCTGTTTGAAGGATTTTTTGAGGTTTAACTTTTTTTTTCAATACTTTTTTCAGGAGATTTTGTGAAGTACAGGTGCCATCCTGGTTTCACTCTTGTTGGACAAGATATATTAACCTGCAAACTGAATGCAAAGTTGCAGTTTGAGGGGTCCTCTCCATCCTGTGAAGGTAAATATATACTTGCACGATATGTATATCATTAATAAGCATCATACATAAAGCATTAAAATTTTAGGCACTGTCTTCTCATTGATGTTTAAAAGAAAATTTTCCATTTACTCCTTTAATATCTAAGAAATGCACATGTTTTTATATATTGAATTTTAGACAAGAATTTTAGGCAGAAATTTTATTCTTTAGAACCAATGAGAAGTGGTTTTAACTATTTGACTCCACTGTTACTGAAACACTGATTTCTAAAATAATTTTAAAATATTTTATATTGCTTCATATTGATGCCTTTCCCTAGGCTTAGAATTAAAAGCCAAACACAGTTAGAGGGGAAAAAGGATTTTACCTCGGTATTTATTTAAGGATCCTCTGGTGCACCACATCCAGGTGGAAAGCACCCCCGAATGCACACCGAAAGTGCACACCCAAAAGATGCACACCAGGATGCCCATCCCAAGATGCACACACACAATGCACACCCCCAAGATAATTCTCGTATACAGTTATAGACCTTGCACATTAGCCTATTTATCAAAGATTCCCCAAGGAGAGGCTCAAGAGAAGCCCCCGTCCTGAGGAACCTTCCCCCTGGATGGGCCTATCTTGGTTTACAGAATGTGTTCTGGAGAGGACCTTGGTGTCTGGGGCTTTCTGACCCAACTTCAAGGTTTTCAAGATGTTTGGTCTCCTGGCTTAACAGAACTTTGGGTCTAAGCTGGTTATCAGACTTGGGGAATTACAAGTATGTGGGCTGAAAGCACTAAGGATACATGCAAAGCTGTGTAAAAGGGTATGTGGAAGGGTATATGAAAAAGCAAAAAATCATCACAGCATCAGTATCAAACCAAAGATTTCTTTTTACTTTTGAAGAATACTAAAAATATGAATTCAAAGTAAGATTTCAAAATAAAATAAGAAATTATTCTCTGTGCTTTGACAAATACAGCTATGTTTTATAACAAAGTAACAAGAAAAAGCTGTTCTAAAATAATATGTGGCAAATTTAAATTCTTCAAAGTATTAAAAATCTTTCAACTATTCATATCGTGTTCATAATTACAGAATTTCAAACAAGGAACTAAAAAATTTGATATGAATGATGCTTAGATGTGCATTTATATATCATTTCCTCATCTTCATGGAAAAAAAATTTATCTTGGAAATTTGTATTCAGTCTTCCAAATTTTATATTTCAAAATATGTTGTTTGGGGTTTTTTTCTTTATTTTGTTCTGTTTTTCTTAAATAGTGGATGACAAAAAGGTTTTGAAATGTGGAAAAAGTGAACAAGAAAGCATCTGTAGAATTTTGTCCTGAAGTACCACAAAATTTTGGGGGAAAAAACATTACTGATGAGAAGTTATCATTAAAATTTAAGGAAGTCAAAAAGTGAACAGAAGTTTTCATATTCAGTGTTCTATATTATCCGGGTTTAGCTTTGATCTATAATATGTAATTGTAGATGAGGCATCTTCTATATCATAAGGTAAAAATATCCATATGAACAAGAAGTAGTGCTGGAAGCACAACAATAATTGTGACACTTTAATAATAACTGTATGTGTATCTTCCTTCCTGCTACCCTGGTTCTCTATTTCCATGATTTAAAAGTTAATAAAGGATTCATAATACAAACTGTATTAGTTTACTGATGCCGTAATATGTTTTATGCATCTATAAGTAATTTGTCTGCATGAACACCCATACTTGAGGTAAAGTGGTTTTTTTTACCTCCAATTTTTAAACTTATGCATAGAATTTGTATTGGTTTGAAAACAAACCAGTGGGACATCACAAGTCAGGATTAAAATTAATAGGAAAAAAAATTGAAATAAGTGAAATAATATAAGGAAAAGCACTGACAAAGTCAGATACAACCTGACACCCTGTTAGGGTGCTGGTAGCAGTCCAAATGAAGTGGTTCAGTTGAAGCAATGATCCCATGGAAGGTCGAGTCTCCAGCTGAATGTCTAGTGGTAGCTCTTGTCCTCTGGTAACCCAGTAGACAGGGCTAAGATAGGCAGTTCTAAGGGCAGGTTATATCCAGGTGGGGATGCTTGGCTCCTCCCTCCTGGGTGGAGCATCTCACAATAGGATGAGATAAGTCCATGAGTCATGTGGTGGTTTTTTGATGGCCCATTGTCTGTTATCAGGGGTGGGTCATTAGCAGGTGATAACAGCTAATGGCCTACAGCTGGTGGTGATAGAATACTTAAATACATCTATATTGTAACCTAGGACAAATTAGCTGGGATCTGCCATGGATTCAGAGATGGGACTCCATATCTTTGTTTTGAGTGGAAAAGAATCATTATTCGTTTTGGGACCCTCACCATAAAATATTCAGAAATAATGGGAATACTGTGTACTTCTATATCTTTCTTAATCAGATAAATGAATGCTTATTAATGTTTTATTTCTTTTTAAATCAATGTATTTCTCTGTTATAACTGTAATATTTTAATAAGATGATTGTACTGTAAATTCAGTCTTCACTTTTTAGTTAACAGTAACAGCAGTAGCTTAACTCTTGACTGTGTCAATTAGAGTGTTAGTGTAAAATAAAAGCCTGAAGTAAACTGAACAGTTATTGTAAAATCTGCAGAGATATTAGGAGCTTCTGATAATGATTAGCCATCTATAACAATTCTTGCAGATACTGTGCAAACTGCTGTGCTTTCTCTGGCTGTATTTGTGAATACAGCAAAACTTTGTTACAAGGATGCCATCAAAAGAAATAATCTGATAATGAAAAATAAAAGTGCCAACGAGTGATTCAGAGACCATAGCCAGTAGAACTGAAGGCATTAGAGTAAGATTCTGGCACAGTTATTTTGGACAGACATAAGGGAGGAATTTCTTGAGGTAAATTGGGATGCACCTGATTTCCTTTCTTCAGCCAAGTTTTAATTTTCATTTTCGTTTCTGGAAAGTAGAATTATTTGGTTTTATTTCTATCCCAGCCTCTCCAGTATTACTATGGAGATAAATGTTAAATGTAATTCCTATTTTATGATAAAAACCTAGCTTATATTTTTGAATCACATGAAATATTGGTAGATCACTTAAAAGTTGTGCTTTTAATGACCGTCTTTAGAGTGTTTACTCACAGATAAATATTTGAAAGAACTTATGTTGCACTTTGAAAACCTAAGTAGCTGAAGGGGGGAAATACGTATTTCTGAATCAGACCAGAAATTCTGTATAACAAACCATATAGCCAGTGTGCCATATCTAGCACTGGCCAGTAATGATTTTCTAGTAAAGGACAGAAAATCATTGCAAACATGCAGTTAATTAAGGCCTCAACCCAGCTGTAGCTAAACTGCTCTTAAGCTAGCAATGTTCCTTATATTTTGAATCCTGTAGGGCTGTTTCTTCAGTAGAATTATTCAGCCCTATTTTGAACCCGTGTAAATGCCTTAAATCCACAAAGTTTTGTGCAAGAGTTACACAGTTTATTTATGTAAGATGTGAAGTTATTTCTCTGTCTGCTTTGAACTTGGCACCTGCTGTTTTCACTTCATGTCCTCCAGTGGTTATGGGGAAAAAAATCAGTAACAAGTTGTTCTCTATTCACCGTGTTTACGGCATTATTCTATAGACCAGAAGATGTTTCGTAGCTTTGATCATTCTTCTCATCCTTCTCAATATCCTGTCCAATTCTATTCTATTTCTTTAGGAGTGATGCAGGATGGAACTGCATTTATACCAAACTATTTGATCCTCGTAGACTTGAAAAAAAATTGCTACTTGCTATGAAATTTGCATATTGTATTTCAAACTAATTTTCGAACTGCCTTCTCATATTTCTATATTTTTACCTGTGATTTACAATTGTTCATATTGTCCTTGTTTAGATCAGCTTCATATTTTTTAAAGATACAAGAACACTTTCCATTTTCCTGAGCTGTGCCACAATGTTGTAGTAGTCAAAAATTATATTTATATGATAGAAGGCCAAGTTCTAGGATACTATATGTGAGTCTGATGACATATCTGACAGGCAAGAAAAATCAGTCTGCATGACCACTTCTACGTTATTCTCAATAAATGACCTTCAGAGCAGCTCTAGTTACACCACACCACAGTTTTCTTACAGCTCCTTTTCACTTTCTGTCTGAGGATGGATTTTCTCAAAATGTTTGGTATTGTGTTAACTTGCCAGGTATTTTCTAACATGCAGAGCCCTAGGCACCCTACAGAACGTGCTGTCTGTGTGCGTGAGTTTATGTTTATCAGTAGTCAAACAGTTGTGATTTCTGTTTCTGCACTTGAAGCAGCTGCTCTCATCCTATCCTTATATCCTCTTGCTACAAAGTTCTTTCATTTTTTAATTGCTGTTGGGGAAGTGTAGAGATGTAAATTAAGCTATGATGAGTATTGTGACAACAAGAAATATTCCTGTACTGGTCAGAAAAATTGAGATACTAGTTAAACAGATAATGGGTATTCAGTATAAGGTAATATGGCTGCTCAAAACACTTAAATTAAAGAGGTAGTGTGATAATATTGTCCTAATGTGGTGATACTATTTATGAATAAAAAGCAGAATCAAAGATGGGGATATCATAATATTAGAGTTAAGAAGCTTGGTCAGGCCTTCCCCAAAAAAACTGAATCAGATTTCTCCAAAAACCACATTGGGGAATTTTTTCCTCGAAACTAGAACATGATGGAAGTGTTATGCTGTCACGCAAAATTACCCTTCTCATGACACTACCCCACTTGTGACTGTATAACATAAAGATAGTTTTTATTTCCTGTTGTTCTTCTGTAAGCATTGCTTCTGTGCGTGAATTTATGCAAGTTTAAAAAATAATAGTACTTGCAATTTACATGTGCAACAATGTTATTAAAAATGAATGTAAAGTAGATTACTTATGTCCTCTAATATGCCTAAAGCATATTTTTAGTATTTATTCATGTTATCATTCCAAACTATTTTACAATAGCTATTGTTAAAATTCATGGGATATACTTATAAATAATTGATAATTAAATATATTGTGAGGCTCAAGCATTTGATTCTGTTTAGCACCTCAGATTTTCTCAATTGGTAAATTTCGCATCAATTCCTAAACTTCTAAATGTGTAGGGAGTTGAGTCAACCTGTACTTTAACTGACAGAAGAGAGTCCATGAGGTATCAAATATGATACTGAAGAATATAATCTTAATGTATTAGTCAACTGACAAATAAAAGAAATAGTATTAAGAGTAGAATATCGTAGTGGGTTGACCTTGGCTGGTCACCAGGTGCCCACTAAGCCACTCTATTACTCCTGTTCTCAGCAAGGCAGGAGAAGGAAATAAGTGGGATAAAAACTTTTAGGTCAAGATAAGGCAATTTACTAAAGCAAAAGTGAAAAGTCACGTGGACAAGAAGAGAAAAAAAGCCAAATATTTTGTTCTTTACTTCCCATCAGCAGGCAAGGTCCAGGCACTTTCTGGGAAGCAGGACTTCAGCACATGTAGCTGTTGTAAACAATGAGTACACCCTCTTCTTCCTCCTTCTTTGTAGCTTTTATTGCTAAGCCGATGTCGTATGGTATGGAATATCCCTTTGGTCAGTTTGGCTCAGCTGTCTTGACTAGGCCCCCTCCCAAGACCTTGCCCACCCCCAGCCTACTGGGAGGTGGTGGGGCAGAATGTTGGAGAGACAGCACTGATGCTGAGCCAGCACTGCTCAGCAACAGCCAAAATTCTGCTGCGTTATCAACTCCTTTCTAGCTCCCAGTATAAAGCACAGCACTGTGAGGGATACTGTGGGGAAAAATAACTCCATCTCAGCTTGACCCTGCACAAATATGTATGCCTCAACCAAAGTACTTTTTATTTAGGATTAATTTTTTTTTAAAATACTATGCTATAATGGGAGGGCTAATATTATAGAACAAAAAGCTCAAGATAGCAGATTTTTGTTTTCACCTGTTGTGTGTATGGTGAATACAAGAGAATAACACTGTGGAGGGTTTTTTAAATTCAAATTATAGGTATTAACTGTGCTATTGAAAAATGGATGTGCCTTTTGTTTTACAGAGCAGGGTGAAGCAGTCTTACTGTCTCAGTATCTCAGTTTTATGTCTTTAGCCATATGAATCTTGTAAAATGTTAATCCTGTAAAGTGTAGCTTCCACCCTAGAGATTAAGTTCTGTAATCACCAGCTAAGCTATACTGGAGGGGAATTGGTGAATAATTCATTAGGGTGCAGGAAGAGCCTATAAAAGCTGCCAAGGTGAGCATTGCCAAGTTGCCACATAACCCCATGGTACAGCCAGCTTCCCAGACTGCAAAGGAGCAATTCACTGTCTGCCTTCCCATGTCCCTAAACTAATCCAGAACTGTTCCTCTCATAAGTTCCTGTGGTACATCTGCTGTGAACAGCTTAGATAGGAAGGGACGTCTTGTCCAATGACTGTTAGCCATACAAAGTAAATCTTGGCAATAGGAAGATCTAAAGCTGTAGCTCAGTGTTTAAGAAGGTTTGATCACTTCCATCCTAGCACAAGAGAGGTACTGAGCTGTTTACAGGTTAGAAGGACATAAGAGTTTTGATTTTACTTGAATTTTCTGCTCTAGGAATATGCTGGTTTTGTTTCACAGAATCACAGAGGAATATTCCATATCTCGTTTCACCCTTTGCATCACTATTTGCACTGATTTGTATTAGAGAGGTGCATTTTTTCCCACCTAAATAGTATTTTTTCTGTTTGGAAATTGTTCTGTTAGTAAAATTCTGAAGTTCAGTAAGTGAATACAACAGAATATGTGGGGGAAAGAATTCCTACAGCAGTCCTGCTAATGCCTTTTTGGTCCTAAAATCACAAGTCAGACACAGGTGATAAAAATGTGGTTACCTTTATAAAGGATTCTTTATGGTGCACAACACACTGGAATACATGCCGAAAATGTGCCGAAGATGCACACTGTAACATAAAGCGGGCACAATCTTACATGTTTAGCAAATTAGCATAACTGACAAGAATCCTGTCAGAGATACGAGTGATGAGATAATTCTCTCCTGGTTTGACCCTTTTCTGAAATGCCCCCTTTAGATACTAACCAAACTTTGTTTATGAGAAAGTGTCTCAAGAAGCTGGTTTTAACTTGGGTTCCCAGAGGATTGGAGCCTTTAGGAATGTTTTGTTTTTCTGTCTAACAGAGTAGGTGAAGTGCTAGCTATGAATCTATGTAGTTATACAATAATAGGCTACAGAGATAGAACTATATAAAGAATATAAAGAATATATAAAAGCAAAAAGGCAAAAATCAGTTTGGCATCACTGCATTGATCTGTTTCTTGTGTATGTGTGATGATGTGTTCAAGGAAATTCTCTGACCTGTAAACTGTTGTTTTTTAATATTCACTCACCAAAGAAATATTCTTAATTACAAAGCAACATCGTACCGTTCCTCAATCATGACAGTAGGGCATGAGAAAACATCTGCAAAAGGCACATTTTCCCCAGTGGTGAATAAATTAGTTTCAGGTCCCTTCTTAAGATTTGGCTGAAAGGAATGAGAAAGCTAAGAGCTGTCTTTCTCTGTTATTTATAACTCTTACCTGCTTTTGTAAGGAATTTGTTGTTGTTACTTTTTCAATCCTAGGAAATAAGCTATTTCCCTGTCTCTTTCCTTCACTTTTTGTCTCTGATGTCTTTACACGAAAAAATAGATGATCCAAGAGCAAAGCAGCTGAAATAAAAAGGCAGGAAAAGTAATTTCTCTGGGTTTTTTATCCTTTCCTCCTCCACACACAGTTTCCTACTTCTGTGTCTTTTTCTTTTTGCAGACCATTCTTAGCAGTTCTTCTCTGGAGCATTGCCACAGGTTTCTGAGATGATCACAGTCAAAGTGTCTGTGCTATCTGAGTGTGATTGTCTTTCTTCCTGTTCTATGACATTTGTTTTATCCCAAAAGAAAGTAACATTTTTCACTTCTCTGAGTTGTTGACTTTCCTCTATGTTTGCATTTCATTCCTTCCTTCACTCCATTTTTTAAAGATGCTTGCAGTGAATTTCTTGAGTTAGTGAATAATACCTCAACACTTAGTGACAGTGATCTGGGGATCACTGTACGTTGATCTCAGATGCTTCAAAAATAATTTTGAATCTTATTCTTAGTTGATCATCCTCCATCCAAGACTCCAAAAACTAAATATACTGGAGTAGGTAAACAGAGTCCATTCAGTGAGTTTTTAAGAAGATACTTAGAGGGCATCTCTCTGAAAACAATACCTGTGGTAACTTAGCTGAAAGAGCACCCATATAAGGGAGGCAATAATAGCCTTTTAGATTAACCCAGCTGTAATCTTCTCTGGAAGAATTGTACTATCACACTTTCCAGGTAATGAGATCACCAGGCTTTAGTCTTATCTGGACTGTATCTGTGTAACATCCAGGTTTTGTTTGCAGACCCCAAGTCTGAGTGACTGCTAAATAATTGGTTTCATGAGTAATTTGACCAATGGTTATTTCCATAGCTACTTAAGACACTGAGAAAAAGCAGGCAACAAAAGACATTTGTATCCTCAACATCTGTGCTGCTAGTGTTTAGATATGGCATGTTTACAAAGCCACTCAAGAGGTACTTCCTACACTTCTCTATCCCATTTGAAATGACGTATACACTGCAACTTCATGTTTGTCATGTTTAGTTGATTGTAGCCATTTCTAAACCGTAGTTTATCCAGAGAGACAACAGTTTTCCAGAGCTGAAAAGAATCACTGTGTCTTGCTGTGAAAAGTCTGACAGCATTACTTATTTCTCCAGGATACTTGTAATTTATGACTTTGAAGACAGGCTCTTAATTCTCAAATTGCTCTAGTAGACATTACCATTTTCAATAAACATTCCAATTAAGCTGATACTGGATCTGTAAAAACCACCTTTTTCTTTCTTGAAATAGTCCTGTAGCATAAGGAATGATACTACAGGATAAAGCAGGTTGTGGAGCTGTGTCATGTCAGCTACTCTCCATCACTGATGTACACTTTTATGCATGTTTGACAGGAAATGCCATGGGGAAAGTAATTGTTATTTATCTGACAATATTTTTCTGCCTGTTTTTTTTTCTTTGAGAATTTGCTGGTTTACTTGTATTTTCTGCAGATTTTTGAGTCAGAGCACTTTTTGACTGTATTTTCCCAAGTTATTCTTGTCTTATTCTGAAGAATAGAGGAAGTCAAAGTAGCAGTTTCATTTTAAGAGAATGAGAGAAGCTACTGTCATTAAACACATGCAATGCTATATTCTTAGACAGAAGTTCGTGTGAAATTTCTGGGTGTAATTTTACTACAGGTGTTTCCACCTCAAGAGGCAATCCCTGGATTATTGTCAAAAGAATTCTTACTGCTTTGTAGACCATTGTCCCATGGGCTTTCCCTCCCTTAGGATCTTCTAGGAGAAATGGCTTTTCCTCTCAGAGATACTGTCTGCTGCAGCCCGTGCTGTCAAATGATGGCAGAAAGGGATACATGCCAAAGAAAAATTATTTGCTTGCCATTTTTTCCTCAACCCAGATCTTGTTCTGCTGCTTGATAGCCTATTCTCACTTGCATATTACATCCCTCCTTTTCACTGGCTGACATTTTTCTCTCTGATTGAAGAAATTTTTTAGCTACAACTGAATCTAAATTTCATCTCCAAGTTTGCAAAAGGCTTTCTGAGGGAAATGGTCCAGTTTGTAATGTTTGTTTCTGGTATTTATGTGTGGATTTCCCCCTGTAATATATTTTTTCTGCTGATCACTTTTCCCTCTGTTTTTTTGTTTTTCACCTTTCTTATAACCTTTACTTTATTTAAGTGCTTGGGTACTGTGCCGGGTGATTCCAGGAATGCATTTCTGTCAAAATATATTTGTGAATCTTACACAAAAAACATTGTTAAAATGAACATATATTATGAAACTGTGGACAAAATGTATCAGACTTCAACAGGAAACATATTTGAAAAAATCAGTCATGCATGAGAGGCAAAATGTTGAAGAAAAACAGTGACTAACAAAACTTCCTAATCAAACCAGTGTTTAAGATATAAAATTTACAGTATTTTAATATAGTATACTCCATCCAGTATACAGAGATCATAAATGCCTATGAATACCAGGTGAAACTTTACCTGGTATTGTTATGAGTTCAGACTTTAAATAACAGAGGAAGTGGTTGCTAAGAAGGTCTTGCTTGGATGACTTGGAGCATTCTGTATCCAAAATGAACACTTTACATAAAACTTGTGTACTTTCAAATAATCTGGTACGCCTAGATGTTCCAGTATGTTGTCACGTTCATGTAACAGGCTTTATTCTTAAAGCTGGGTCTTTTTTTAAGACCTCAAGTAGAATATAATTTCCAAATAAAAAATTTTATGAGTACTTTTACCTCACCTATGTGAATGATTGCATCACATATGTGAATCCCTTGACTGAAACCGCTTTGAGCTCTAAGAAATTTCTTTCTGGATGGATGCTTTACTATAATTAATAAATTAATACAATGTTTCCTAAATGCAAGGTTTATAAAAGTAGTCTGGTTTCTGTGCATATTATAGGGAACTTTTTTCCCTTCCATCTAGAGTATGGTTTTAACATGTTTTCATTTGGAAACTGAACCTGAAGCGTGCCTTTCATGGAGAAGAAGCACTTTGTTTCATTGCTATTCTTAGTGTTCTTTTTGTGTCCTTTTTAGCACAATGTCCAGCGAATGAAATTCGTACAGAATCATCAGGAGTGATCCTCAGTCCAGGTTATCCAGGCACCTATCCCAACTCTCAGACGTGTTCTTGGACTATTAAGGTTGAGCCAGGATATAACATCTCCATTTTTGTAGAAATGTTTCAAAGTGAAAAGCAATTTGATGAGCTGGAGGTATTTGATGGTAAGAGAGATTTAAATTCTATCTAATTACACAAGAACAAATATTGGATGGAGTGGGCCTTGATTTCCAGTTGTTGGGTTCATAATGCAGTGATATATCTGAAACTTAAACAATGATTCAGAATTCCTATTACTTTTTGCCTTAAATCTAAATCTGTTAGCCAATGAATGTTTTTATAGATGTATTCACGACAAAGAAGATTTTAAATTTTCTTAGGTATTGTTACAGGAGGAGCAGCAACAGCAGCAGCTTCCCTAGGATAGTCATACAGCTTTCTGGGAAATGTATGGAGGTGTCTGAAAGGAGAAATTAACGTGGTGGTCCGTAATGGTTCATTTCTGGTGAAGAAGTATTTTGGGGTTATAATTCCATTTGTCCAAGTTAATAGAATGATTTGAGTCTAAATACTGAAATTTGAGTTCAAATACCCTGTCTTCTTTCTCCATAGCATAGCATACCAGTGCTGTTCACTGTTTGAATATACCACTGTTAAAGCATTCAACCATCTGTTTTGGGACAAAGAGCAGAGAAACGAACAAAACTCATTTTCTAGTGTTATTAATAGTCACCTCTCAAAGGGCCCTACTTAATTCTTATTTTCTACTACATTCTGAACTTATTATGACTTATTATGTTCTCACTGATTGACAAGGATAACTAGTCTCTGATTGTTCTTAAATATATTTTTATTCATTTAGAGACCATTATCATAACTTCCTTCATTAACCAAGGATATATGATAACTATGATAGAAACGATGAATATTCACTATGGGAGTTTCACAGCATGAAAAATATTAAAAGGTCATATCTTTTGAGGTATCTTGCTCCAAATATTCTTCCGAAACATTAGGTTTTTAATGTCTAAAATTGCTAATTTTTTTTTTCACTTTTTGGTAAAAACATTCTAAAAAACCCACAATATTTTTAATGCTTTTAAAAATGCCACCTCATTAGCATATTTTTTCTTCATAACGTGTATGCTGGTCTATGTCAGGTTAGTGCAGAAAATAGTCTGCAAAAAATCTGTTAAGACTTGCTTTTCCTCCGTTCTATTTTGTATCAAAGACAATATGTAGCATGACTGGAACTTTTCTAGTGGTCTGATCTCTTTGTTTTCTTTTGAGAAATTCTGTTGATATGGCATAATTTTCCTGATGTATATTTTTGTTTTCTTTTTTCTGAATTTAAATGTAATGAAACCAGATTATCAATAATAGATCCAAGAGGAGAATTAACGTAGTTCTTACATTTTTAAGCATTTTAATTTCATAGCATGAAATACTATTTTTGCAAATTCATCTCTACTGCAGCTCTGCAGAAATAATTTTTTCTACCACCTACCAGCAACTTTAAGTGAAAAAGTCTCAACTCCAGTGCCGTGTAGAGATTCCTGAGCTAGCTCTCAACAAGCTGATATTCAAATATGGCACATTGCAGTGCCTTCCAGAGATACTTGCTTGTGTCCCTGTGGCCACATTAGCAATGTGCTTTGCTGGACTAATTAGTCGTATATCTCAGCATGATGAGTTTTTGGAGGCAGAAGGCAATGCTGATGTAGCTATACTCCTTCCACCGACGGCTATAACTCAGACTCAAATGCTGGTGCATTTTGCAGCAAATACATGTCATACCGTGGGGCCTTGTGTGGTCCAAGACAGTGTACTTTATCTAGGTTAGTAGAACCGCACTGATCTATAACAGGTAAAGATACATCATCAAACTTTATGCAGAAACTGAATAAAGGTTTGCAAGATGAATTTTAGAGAATTAGTGTTGCTAAGGCACATGTCTCTGATTGCTTTGTAAGGCAGCTTTGGAATGCAAACCACAGCAGGGACTACACCTACCTGACTGCACTGTACATTATGGTGCTTCAGCAGCTGGATGATGATCAGGATAGGCATCCAGTCACTGAGGTCGCCATGGTCAAGTGGGAGCAAAAAGCCATTCCTACTTACCAGTCATACCCTTAGAAAAGCCTATCAGGATTCTAAACCGGAGAAACCATACATGTTACATGAACATAATTATTAAAGTATTTTGAACTTGAAAACACTGCATTCAGGCTATTTACACTGCATAGCATTCATTTAATACAGAAAATATTCTTTTTTTCTCTCTGAAATAAACTAAAACCAATCTATCACTGAAAATAAAAGGAAATGTCAACTTTTATCTAATATTCAAGAGAACATCGTATGACAGATCACCACACCAGAAGCTGAGTATTTATTTCCTTATATAGACAAACTCTGAAATAATAATTAAACAAATGTCAGATTCAAGAACAACTGAGTCATGCTGCTGACCTTCCTGAACAGCATCTGAAGAGCTGACTGCTAGGTAAGGTACAGAAACTGAAACTCAGCTCCAGGAAAAACAAAGCAAACTAAAAGACACTGAATCAATCCTCTGATCTCCCAATGACTAAAAAATGTGGTGTGGCATACAGTGCTGCAAACTACTTTCATGATCACTAATAAGGATTCTCACCTTGTTGTAGGCATTTTATTTGTAGAAGTCCTTTTTTTAGTCCTTTAATATGAGAATTTGAAATAACATTTACATTCCAAACTGTAACAAATGTATTAAACAGTTTTACAAACCTCAAAGTGAAGCACAGAGTAACTGAGTCAAATGTTATGTTCTAAATATTTTTTCAAGCAAAAGTAGGAATTGACCTTAGCATTTATCCTACGCTGTAACCATCAAACACTAACTCCCTAATATGATAAACAAACAAGTCATGAAGCATTTTGATGAGGGCATGCTGAGCAACCTATTCCTAAAGCAATGCTTATTTGTTCTTATTTTGTATATGCATTTAGAATTTGTTTAGTAATACTTAGTTGTAGTATTGTCATTAGGGTGACTGAAATGCAACTCCTAAGAAATGGGAGGTAATATTTATGTTTTTGTGGCTTCCATAGCCTCCCTTTTGTACCTGAAATGTCCCAGTCAGAAAATACACCTTTTTTTAATTGAACTGGATGGGGCTGACACTTGTATTCAATTTTTAGGTGTCATTTGATTCAGTTTTATTTTGGTATTTTTATGTAACATAAGAAGACCTGATCAAGCTGTAGCTACTCAAACTCAGCAAAAAATGAATGAAGAAGCTATTTGTAATAGCAACTCTGACCAAGATAATATTGGTTGAACACGGCTTTCTTAAACTTGAAAAAGCATGGAGCAAAAGACGTGGTGAGCATATGGAAGGGAGTGGTTCAGCTGTAGAAAACATAACCTTCATATGGAGGAAAAAAATGCCATTTCATGTTTTAGAAAGCTTGCAGTTGGAGATTGGATTGATACATGGATTTTTTTTTTTTTCTTTTGCATATATGTAGTTATATAATTAGTCCTGAAATCATTATCTATGTCTCTAGGGTTTTATTGTGGTGAAGATAGTGGTTTAGGGCCAGGACACATTTTTTCAGCATCTTGTATTTACCATAAATTTATATCTTTCTACACTAAAATGAAACTATAATAAACATACTAATTAACAGAACTGAGTCCTAGAGAAGCATGTAAATTCACAGCACTTGTACATATGTGTATTCCACAGTGAAACTGTGATGATCTTACATGTGACAGGTTTTTTTTAGCTACTGTGTTCACTATGTAATATGGTGGTGTTTAAATGATGCAAGATGTACAATACCAAAGAATGTATACATTTGCTACCACTCGCTAGTTAGAAAAGAGCTTAAATAAATAATAGATTTAATAATAAACATTAATAAATATTTATTATTATAATAATAATTAATATTATTATATTAAATAAATAATAAATCTATTAATAAATAATAGATTTAAACAGGCAAGGAGCAGAAACACAACCTCATTTTATGTAATTGTGTCAAATAGAAATGAATATTTTTTTTAATTCACTACTTTTTTCAGTGTTTATGGTGCAATCACTAATTGCTTTATATTTCCATTTGTTTGTACCAAGATTTCTTTATCTTGGTACAAACAAATGGAAATATAAAGCAATTATAGCACTCTCTAGTGAAAACCTAAAACCAGATGAACAGTTTAAATAGAGATATGTTAATTATTTCTCTGACAAGGATGTGTCAGGCTGTTTCCTATTCTACAGTGTTCACATTCACAGCTGAGTTAAAATATGGAAAGAATTACTTAAACTCATAGTACTTTAAAACTTAATCTCTGAAGGTTCTTCTGGGCAAAGCCCTTTACTGGTTGCTTTAAGTGGAAATCATACTGGGCAACTGAACTTCACAAGCAAGATGAATCAGCTGTATCTCCGCTGGTCAACTGATCATGCAACCAGCAAGAAAGGATTCAAGATCCGTTACTCAGGTAACTATTCATGCTTTCCATTAAATTGCACTTTGTGGATATACTGTTGTCCACCTGGACTTAAAGCCATGACAACTGTTCAGCATCAAATAGAGCTTGTAGTATAATGTCTATTTCTCTGAAGATAATTTATTATGATGTACATTTTAAGGATTTGTAATCAATCTATTGTAAGTTTAAGGTAAGCACAGAACTTGGTCTTTCCATTTTTTCCCAGTGTGCCAGAGATCTCCAGATTAATACTTCTCCAATTAATACTCCTCTCGGCACCTGTTCTCTTGTTTTATCAGATCTGGAGAGAGGCCTTTGAAATGCAGTGGTAGGGATAACTCTTAGATTTACACAGAAGTACTCAGACGTGAGAATTTTTGATCCTGAAATGCTGTGTGGTGCTTCAGCTGCAATTCAGTACACAATTACTACGTTTACAATTTCCTAGAGCTGCAGTTCACAACTCTCATTACTGTGTTTTTCTTCATGTACAAATAAATGGAAAACTGGGGGAGGTGGGAATAAGCCCCTCATTTCTTCAATAGGCTTGAATGTTACCATTCAAGGTATGTTAATTGTACTAGAATGTCAATCTGGTATTGTGGTAACATGAAAATACATAAGTAGTCTATTTAAATAGTGCCAAAATTATTTCCCTTATTAATAATAAAAATCAAGAAGAAACATACTGCAGTACTGGATTATATGTTATGTATAGACGTATTGACCCTTACTCAATTTGCAGCCTGTTTATGATGTTTCCACACATACATCTACAGACACATTGGTGTTAAAACGCTTGGCTTAGAGATCATTTACATGATGTGAATAGTGTGTGTGAGAGAGAAAGGTGGTAATTGCTGTCATTAACATTTGTTTTTTCTATGTTTAGACTTCATTAGCATTGTTAAGGTTGTGTGTGTTAATTTTGGTGGCTCATAATTGTCAGTATAAATTAAGTAGAGAAAGGGATACTAAGAATGTTTTAGCAGAACGTTTCATGAAGCACCGGGTATCTCCCATTTAGTCATGATAAATGCTCTTTAGGGAGACAGTTTTTGGGAAGCTCACTCCTTTTCTGTGCCGTCCATGCACTGCCTGTCTAACTTCCGGAAAATTTCTCTTCTTACAGAAACATAAGATCAGGGGTCAGCTCAGAGCATAGTAATGATTGTTTGGGGGATTTAAGAACTAAGCAGAAACTGTGAGCAGTCAGGAAAAAAAAATCAGTCAATATAAAAGCATTATCTTCACCTGCACCTTTGGATAATTACTACAGACAAACTGAAGCTGAGGGATGAGGAAAGGAAAGTTGTTTTCAAGCATACTGGAGATTTTTTTCACAGTAAAAAAGCAATTGCAGGACTTAATAAATGGATTGAGAGTGTGCAAGAGGGTACAAAGAGAACCTGTTGCATCATAACCCTCAACTGTGTGGCAGTGAAGCAAGTGGGCTTTCAGTCATTAATTCAAAATGAGAACGTAATATCAGCGTTACATTAACAGACTTCATGTAAAGAATTTGTTTTGTAAGTATCAAATTATTAAGTAGACTGATTTTTGAGGAATGGGAAATTAATTATTTTGTACATTTTCATGTACACAAAACATGTTTTGTAGTTCTGAAGAAGTGGTCTGCAATTGCTAGGCTCAATTCGTCAATTATTATGGCACTAGCTATGACTAACAATAAAACTGGAGGACTGGAAACAGATATGCAATCCTTATGGCTATATTTTAGGAACAAACAACAGTTTAGCTTTTTCCGCTTCACTAACAGTCAGTGCCTGCATTTTTCTCTAAACTTCTGTCCATTTTACATGAGATTCAATGGAAATAATCAGCATGAAAGAAGAGTAACAGTGAGCGGCAGCATAAACAATTGGATTTGAATCCTAATGAGGGAGAGCAACATCATGAAAGTAGGAAAAATACAAGATCCCAAAAAGGCTATTGATACTGTGGCAGCTGTGACTGAGCCAGCAGGCTTCCTCATGATGAAGAACCTATTGAAATGAATTACTGCCCTCCCATAACCCTTCTCCAGCTATGCCTGTGCACAAAATTTTGTAAATTGTGGTTGTGTCACAGCTAGATTTCACTTGTAGATACAAATTTTATTCACTGTTACAAAGTGCTGGAAGCTTTTATGGGAATGGTTAATATTTTCTTTAGCATACAACCTTAATTGTGTAAGCTGTTTGCTTAATATTAATATTATGTTTACTATCATGTGGTATAAGGCTTTTTGCTGAATCTTAGGAGAAAAAAGCTGTAGCATTACAGCAGATGGGTATTCTTTTAAGGGCTTTGAGATATTATAGAGGCACTAGCATAGATTTTAGTCTAAATTATACATTTCCTAATTGCATTAATACCTAGATATTAAATAATCTCTTTCTTAATCTATGGAGTTATTGCATAGCATCCCCCAATTATTTATAACCCTGTATGCACATTCCTATCCATGCAAACTAGGGTAAAAGCATGACTAAGAAGAGTTAGATGATTTTTTTTTTTTTAATTGTTGGTAGAAGGAGTTAAAATGCACTACAGTACCTGGCATATCTGCTGGAGGCACCAGGACTTGGGAACCAGATGGGTACTTCATTTGCTACTTTTCAAGTTGACATTGCCACTGTAACATTTACAAGCTTTTGTTTAACTTTTGGTTGGTCATTCAAGAGTAAATAAGTCAAGTGGTTACTTAGCTAATTTGTAATTTCCTGCCAATAGAACTATTTAACCTTGTGCCTGGGGTTTAAGTGGCCAGGTTTTTGGGGGTGGGAGGGGGAAGGGGGGTGCTGCAAGTATGGCTTCTGTGAGAAGCTGCCAGAAGCTTCCCCCATGTCCAAAAGAACCAGGTCCAGCTGGTTCCAAGATGGACCTACAGCTGGCCATGGATGGTGGTAGTGCATCTGCAATAACATACTTAAAAAAACAATAAAAATATACTCAGCAGCACTAGAAGCAGTGAGAATACATGAGTGACAACTCTGCAGAAACCAAGGTCAGTGAAGATGGAGGGGGAGGAGGGTCTTCAGGCGCTGAAGCTGAGTTTCCCCTGCAGCCCGTGGTGAAGACCACAGTGACCATGGTGAGTCATGCTGTCACCCTGCAGCCCATGGAGGTGCATGGTGGAGCATATCCACCTGCAGCCGCTGGAGGACCCCATGCCAGAGCCTGTGGATGCCTGAAAGAGGCTGTGACCCTTTGGGAAACCCATGGTCCTGGCAGGACCTATGGTCCCGTGGAAAGAAGAGCCCTAGCTGGAGTAGATTTGCTGGCAGAACTTGTGACTCCGTGGAGGTCATGAATTGGAGCAGTCTGTTACTGAAGGACTGCAGCCTGTGGAAGGGACTCATGCTGGAGCAGATTCTGAAGAACTATAGTCTGTGGGAAGCACTCATTGGAGAAGTTCATGGAGGCCTGTCTCCTGTGGGAGGGACCCATGCTGGAGCAGGAGAAGCGTGTGAAGAGTACTCCCCCACAGGAGAAAGGAGCAGCAGAAACAACACAGGATGAACTGAGTGCTGCAGCAATTCCCATCCCCCTGTGCCAGGGAATCTGGAGTGAAGTTGAGCCCTTTATTGCTCTTTAAACCTAGCACACCACTAAGGCCCACCCAGCTGCTTGCTTACCACCCCCTCCCCCCCCCAAGCCCCCAGTAAGATACAGGATGGGGTAGAGAATCAGAAGAATAAAAATGAGAACTTGTGAGATGAGATAAATAGGTAAATTTTAACAGGTAAAACAAAAGCTGTACATGCAGTCAAATCAAAACAAGGAATTAATTCACCACTTCCTTTGACAGGTGTTCAGCCATCTCCAGGAGATCTCACATGGCTCCACCAGTCTTAATGGTGACTTGATCATAACTTGCAACCTTGGTCTTTCCTTCTTCTTCTCACAGCTTTTATTGTTGAGCATGACACCATATCTTATGGACTATGCCTTTGGTCAGTTGGGATTATCTGTCCCATCCCCTCCCAAATCCCTGTGCACCCCCAGCCTCCTTGCTGGTGGGGTGGTGTGAGAGGCAGAAAAGGCCTTGACTCAGTGTAAGCCCTGCTCAACAATAACATCACTGTATTATCAACACAGTTTTCATCAGAAATCCAAAACACAGCCTCATATTAGTGCTTATGAAGAAAATGAACTGTATCCTAGACAAACCAGCATACTTGGTAAAAAAAGGAGAGGAAGGGGAGTACAGGTGGGCAGAGGCTTTTCAAAATTTAGTTTTATTTCTCATTGTCTTACTCTGATTTGATTGGTGAAAAATTAAATTAATTTCTCCAAGTCAAGTCTGTTTTGCCCATGACAGTAACAGCTGAGTGATCCCTCCCTGTTCCTCTCTCAGCCCACAAGCCTTTTGTTATATTTTCTCTCCCCTGTGCAGCTGAGAAGGGGAGCAATTCAGCGGCTTTGGTGTGCACCTGGCACACCTTTATTGCCTGGCACACCTTTATTTTGCTCTTTTAACCTCATGTGTTCCTGCAAGAACCTTAATTCTTCACCATTCATTTCTTGTTATTTTTAAGCTTTGGACATGTTGAACAAGTGTTACTACTCTCTATTTCAGTTTAAAATAAAAGACAATTGATTGGTTTGTCTTTACATTTTCCAGTAGATGGCTAGAAGTGACAAGGGAACTGTGTGAAGAAGTTCATCAGACTCTGTATAATTGTTCCTTCTCTGATTCACAGACTTTTAGGTGGTGATTTGCGCAGCAGGAAGGTCACGGCGGAGGTTTATACAGTACTGTGAACCAAGAAAAATATTCAGGATGATTTATAAATTTTGAACCACCAGCAAGAACAGCTGTCATATAAATAGCAGGTTATTTAGTCAGATATTTAGTTTTTGAAGGGGCAGACACTGACAATTATATCACTAAAGAGGAAATAGGCCTTTACAAATTTATCTTGTCTTGTCATATTGTTTATTTGTTAGATTTAAAATAAAATGCAAAAGAAAAAGAGTGACAGCATGATCCCTTTTTGTTGCTTGGTTGAGTATTGTTCTCCATTTTGATCCTGTACATTACAAAGTGAAAAGCAATGTGTGGTCCATTAATTAAGAAAATGGTTTAGTAATCAGAAAAGGTGTATTTAGTTGTCTTATGTGACCTTAACCTACTTACTTAAGCGAGTGTCCAATTTCTTATCTATAAAGTATGACAGTAACTCTCTACTACAGTGGATATTTAAACAATAGCAGCACAAAGGCGTAAGATTCCCCAGTAATATGATGATGAAGACAATTAAGTATCCAAAAGGGAAAGTTATAAGGAAGCAGTATACTAAGCAGTGACTTTTTATCTCTCAACGTGAAATCTAGCATGTAAGCTAAACAAAGCACTGTGAAATTTGAAGGAAAGTTTTTCATTTATTTATAATTTCAAAACCAGTACTGTTTCTGTGAATAATTATAAATATCTTCTTCATATTAGTTTTTTGACTACTGATCAAAGATACTGCTGGGAAACCAAGTCCTTTTCTAAAATAAATTATTTGATAAAATTTTGTATTATTCAATGTAGAGACTAAGTTCTACAAAATCATATGGAGGGGTTGGACATTGAGTTTAAAAGAACTTTAATTTAACTGGAAGTCATTTAATTGAACTTCCCTGCAACAGAGTGTCTCAAACAGCAAAAAAAACCCTCAGCAGAAATGGTTAAAAGTTCCAGCTGTTAAAAGAATATGCTTTGTTAAAGGAAGAGTGTGGTCCTGCAAATGCAAGATCAGTGTTTATTTGTGTTGCTATCCACACATCCATTGACTAGTGATATGTGATTTAGCTGGCAGCTATTATCTTGTTGGTATTCAGTTGCAAATTACAAATGTTCTGATGTTAAGTGAGCTGAATGTTTTGATTATAAGTGAGCTGAAAATGTTCAGTATGTTTTCTTGCAAAATACGCTGTTATCGAAGTGGTCTTGAAAGAATGTGGATGATATGTCATTTGGAAAAGTAAATTAAATCTATGACAGTAAAGTTACTTCAGTCACTTGAATGGTCATAAAAGTTTATCACATTTTGTGGTAAAACTTTGTCATTCCTAGATGACAGCACTCCTGTGTCATTACACCTATTTCAGCTAAGCCTCATGAGATTCCGGGACACATTCCCCTCTCAGAAACTGGCTGGGGAAAAAACAGCATTTTATCACAGTGGTGCTTGACACAAGGCTGCGGTATTTTGTGAGTTCACTGTATGGATTTCTGCTTAAGCTCAAAATTTTCACTCAGCTGACAGTGGCTGTAGTTTTCAGTTTGGCATTCTTCAAGCATTTGCTTACACTTCAGGTCTTCAGACATTTATTTATTGCTTTGTGTGTGGTTCTTCTGTTAATATGTCAGTTCCTGATCCTAGAAGTTGTTGTGTGTGCTTTATCCTGGGCTCTGAAGGGAGTTCAGTTTAAAGAACAAATTAAAAATTACTAAACTATAGATTAAGAAAGGAATTGTATGTAGATTTACCACTATTCCTTTACTGTATCAACAAGTATAGTTTCAGAGTTGTAAAATAAAAATCCATCTTCAGAATTTTTAGATAATCTGCTTAAAATACCTTTCTTCATTTCGTGCTATCTATAGCTTTAGACATAATACATTTTTTGAGTATCAGCCTTTTCTATACGTATTATGCTGCCTTGGCAGCACAAAATGCTATAGTTTTAGTCGGACTTCTACATGGATGTGGATTACAGGCACTGCTTGCCTGTAACCTTGTTGCTGGCTTCTGACTTACTACCAGCCTACTGCCACTACTTTAAAATGTCATTAATAAGCATTTCTGTAAGAGTGGAACATGGATCTGATCTGTGTTAAATAACTGTTTTAAACATAAGTTATCCAAACATTTATGGTTTGCATCACAAAATGCATGTTACAGCCTTTCTTTCTGATCTCCACCCTTTTCCCACCCCTCCCTACAAATCACAGTCTATGTTTAGTGGAAAACATAAGATTTTTCTTTATCCAGCTTTTATCTATCTTTCTTTCCCGTCTAGCTTCCATCTTCATTTCCCTTGCTTCTTCTTTACAAGGACTCCTCTAATTCGTTATCCTGCTCCTTCCTTTCTTCTATCCCTGATCGTCTCTTTCTCTGTCTCCCACTAGTCAATTTCATTTGATTTTATACATTTTTCTTTCCGGTTTCTTTCCCTGAATCATATTTTGCTCTGAATGCAATCTCAGTCTCTGATGCATCAATCCTTTTGGTGCCATTTCTAGTAGCTAACCAAGTACTTCTCTTTCTCTCATTTTCACCACTTTCTCCTGGCCTCCAATCCCTCCCTTCCTATTTCTCATGTCTTTGCACAATCTGTCATGGCTGTTCTTCCCCATGGCTCTTAAATCAGCACATTTGTGTCAAATATCCTTTCTCTTTTTTCTCCAGTTAAAACCTCCCTACCCTGTCAAACACATCTCATAATTTTATATTCACACTTGAACATCAGCCTTTAACTTTCACAATGGCAGATGCCCACAAAGTTTTACCAAGACATCTCTGTTCCCAGATCTCCTTTTCCCTATTTCCTCCAAGTCCATGCAGCTGCTGCCACTCACTCACCTTGGGTTGTCAGGAAAAGTAAGCATTAATAACAGTAGGTTGAAGAGATGGTTGAAAGCAGCAAATATACAAGAGTCATCAAAGTGTCTGGGAAAGGAGGATATAGTTTTCTGTAGGAGATCTGCAACAGTAAACTTTAGAAATTAAGTATTTTTAAAGGGATGTTGAAGTAAATTCTGAGTCATATTGCTGTTTTGTCTTCCTCATTTTCTTCTACGAGTTTCTAAGTTCAAAGGATTTTTTTTGCTTGACTTTTTTCTGAACACCATTTGATTCACTGGAGAGCTTGAACCATGCTTTTGGGCTCAAGGCATTATTAATTGTTACAACATAAGCAACAATTATGACTGATAAATTTCCCCTTTGACTCCCAAAGAAATTTTCAGTATTTTGACATCATTCTGTGTAATTCAGCAGCCTGAATGTCCCATATTTCATACCATTTTAAAGCTGCTCTCTCTGGATGTTCATATATATTTACTGTTGTAATTAGCCACAGCTAAAACATGGCAATAAATACCCTGGAAATCAGAACACAGTTTAACCTCATATGCTAAAAATCCTGTTATGGATAAAAAACTCTAAGCTTTTATGTCTAGCCAAGAATTTACTGTTAGAATAACTGAATGTTAGCAGTTTAATAAAAGAATTACTAGTCCAGATAAAATGGTTATACGAGGAGATAGAAAAAAGAAGACATGAAAGGTACTATACAGAAAAACAGTAGGGTTAGAATTGTTATACAGTATTACTGGGCTACAAATATTTTCTGTCTAGAATTGCAGTAGTGATGTAATAAATTTAGAGTTTAGTCTGAACTGCATATTTTATTTATGACTCACCTGCTATTCTTAAGATCTAGGATATTCAAAATTAAATAGCACTTAAGAAGTTACTGGAGCTGATTTTGTGGGTCTTAACCTGCTTGTTTTGCAATAGCGTTTAGTCTGAACTGCATATTTTATTTATGACTCACCTGCTATTCTTAAGATCTAGGATATTCAAAATTAAATAGCACTTAAGAAGTTACTGGAGCTGATTTTGTGGGTCTTAACCTGCTTGTTTTGCAATAGCGTTTAGTCTGAACTGCATATTTTATTTATGACTCACCTGCTATTCTTAAGATCTAGGATATTCAAAATTAAATAGCACTTAAGAAGTTACTGGAGCTGATTTTGTGGGTCTTAACCTGCTTGTTTTGCAATAACAGTATTATTTATTCTTCAGTATTTGAAAGGAAAATTAAAGCCATGTTTATTGTTTTTCTTTAAAAGTCAAGTCCCCTTTTAAGGAGTAATTTGATAATTAATGTAATTTAATTAGGCATGCAAGTGAGTGTCACCATGCTTATAAAGGACACAAATCATGGCCCCAAACAATTCTTTTACTGGACCATCTTGGCTTATTAATTTTCATTCTGGTTTCAATTTTTCCCTTTATGATTTAGTGGGTTTTTTTTTGAAATAATCTCCAAGTGAAAGAATGTATTGAAATAACATTTCAAGTAGAAATAATGTTGCTTAATTGAGAACTGTATAACATAATTCCAACAGATGACAACATTTTTCAGCATCTTTAATGTTGGATTTAGCTTTACTGCTTATGTTGGGTGCTATTACTTAGAAATACTGACTTTGATATACTGCATCTAAATCTAGACATTTAAAGGAAGCATTTCAGATAGGAATATAATCAACTCTATGATCTCCATCAATGAATAAAAACATTCTTCTTTAGGTGGTAATTGATACCATAGATGCACCTTAAGGTGACAAAATACACATTAAAAATAAAAATTAAAAAATAGAGCTAGATATTGAAAGCTGTATACCAAAATCTGTAATTATGCACTTGTGGAAACAAAACAAAACAACTTCTACTGGATAATCGTCTACAGAAGATAAAATGAACATCACAGTATACCTAAGATACATTTCAGTATGATGGAGGGAGTGTTCTAACATAGTTGCAGTCTCAGTGTCCTTGGTATCGACATTTAGTTCTCAGTGAAGCTCAACACTGTCTTCCCTCTGAAGAATATTCATAGGCTTATTTCAGTGGTGGATGTTCAGTGGGGTTTATTTTCAGCAAGCCATGGTCCTGCTGGGCTGCTTCTGAAAAAATTAAATCTCGGTAAGCTTGACATGGTGCGTACTTGCTTCAATATGCAGTGACTTGTACATCAGAATAGAGCCCAGGTAATTATTTCGTATTGCTTTTATCCAGGGATAAATGTTTGCATACTACAAACAGATTTGTGTTACAACTCTGCATAGTGTGTCAAACTATACTGTACTTCTTCTAGATCTGGATCTAGTTCAGGTACCCATATTTCATCCTTTCAGACAGATACTGCAACCTTATTTAAAAAAATGGTCTTTGTTACTCGCTTTTGACACAAAAAAGAATTGTACTTTCTTTACTTACTCGGCACATATCTAATAATTTCCATTTATATGTCACAAGTCCTCAAGGACCATGCTGGTCATGAGAACCTCTCTGCAAAAAATATTAGTGGAGTAGTGGTTAAAGTTTAGCAAGGTTTACTTTAATTTCGAAACTGAAAGAGGTGAATTCTATCTTACTTCATAGGTAGTGTAAATTCAACATTTAAGAAGTTATACTCAGTTAAGTTACATTCTTTTCATAAAAAATAATACAATTACCAAGTACTATCTTTGAGAGAATATGTACAAAAGAAATAACTTCATTTTAATCTGAAAAAATACATCTGAAGAATCAGTGTATTGTTATTTGTCTTATAAGTTTTTAACATATTTGACAAAATGTTTAAACTTTGACTTAGATGTCCAAGTGCACTGAATTTTTAATAAAGCTGTTCATAATTGGTTTTATATATTGTGTAGCTCAAAGAATAATTTTTTATTTATAAAGTTACCAGATTTGAAGTAGACTGTTTATTAAGTGTGAGCAAACTTACTGAACACTGTATGTGCTTCATGATTGTAGCTTCCTTATATGCAGTACTGTAAACAGGTTTGTGATTATAAATTTTGTTTTTGAACTTCATGATGTTTCTTTACAAGTAGTCTGAATCTTCACTGAGGATTCCAAAAGTACTGTAAAGGTTTCAGTATTAATGTTAGTGGTATTCAAAGTTTGTACATGTCATAAATAATCATAATTTTGTACATTAAGGGCATTTGATTTGTTTTTAATAATGTCCATTTTTTTGGTAGCTCCTTATTGCAGTTTAAACCCCACCTTGAGGAATGGTGGAATTATAAATAAAACAGGTGGTCCTGCTGGAAGCAAAGTTCGCTATTATTGCAAACCTGGGTATAGAATGATTGGTCACAACAATGCGACGTGCAGGCGCCACCAAAATGGCATGTACCAGTGGGATTCTCCCGTGCCAATCTGCCACGGTAAGATATTGCTTTCTTCTTGAGTAGGCTTCTATAATTTCGTTGTAAGGCTATTTCACAAAACAAAGATACAGCATTGTCAGTACTGCCAAGAGAGACACTGACATCATGAGCTGATCCAAACACCTATTGACTTGTATATTTCATGTGTGCAGAGTTGAAGTGTTAAGAACTATTCATGCAGTCAAATACAGAACAAATGAAAAATATGTTTTCAGTACTTTTTTCTTTAGTAATGTACATACCTATAAAGAGACCGTAGGTATTGTATTACAGACCATTTTATAAAATTCAGTGGTTATAAGGAATTACTTTATTTTTTTAGAAAATCACTTCATAACCAGTGCTTTAAAGACATAATTTGTAACTTCTTTTCTATCTCTTTTTTTTTTTTTTTTTAATATCCTGAAGCTGAACCAGGGTCTATTTTAGCTTGTTGCTCCTTTTAAGAGAAGTTACAGTTTGTCAAATGTGCATGCCTCATCCCTGGAAGTGTTCAAGGCCAGGTTGGATGGGGCTCTGAGCAACCTGGTCCAGTGGAAGGTATCCCTGCCCATGACAGGAGTTTGGAAACAGATGGTCTTTAATGTCCCTTCCAACCCAAGCTATTCTATGATTCTACGATAATATCAGGGACCTGGGGAAGAGCAAGAAGGCTGCAAATTCTATCCATATCATACATAGCCTATTCTAACATGTCTGATTCCAGTCTGCTAGATACAGAATGAAATTATAGTAGTATTCATATTTAAGAACATGATTTGATTAAAACCTGCCTTTACTCGTTTTTAACTTTGTAAGACATTAACATCAGTTTTTCATGTCTCCTTCAAGAAAGTATTTTTCTTGATGTTCCATCAGTGATGGTTCAGATATTTCTAAAAAGACCATAAAACGGAAGTTCTATTTTGTGAATTAAAAAAAAAAAAAAAAGGCCAGCTGAGATTTGGCATAATGCTTACTTTTCTGCTGGGAGCTATTTTGCTGACTAGCTGGCAGGTGTCTTTTTTCAAAAGGTACTGGAATTCTGGCATCTTAATCTGGAGCTCAGTTACTCTAAGCATGTGAGGACAGAGACAGTATTCTGTGTGTACTTGTTAGACTAGGGGAGTTTGGCCCACAAACTTTAGGAGACCCTATATTGGACTTTTCTCCAGAATTTAAGATCTCGTGATTCCTCAGCTGTCAGAAATTCTATGCAAATGTATCCCTTATCTTTCCACTGCTTATCTATCCAGATAATATTAGCCTGCTACTGCTACTTCCACTATTTTTCAACCAAATAGCTGAGTTCTGTATAATGAAAATATGATCCAGCACTTAAAATTTCTTAAATAGTCTGATTTTTTTCATAGTTTTTTTTTTAGAACAGTCTAATGTTAAGTGGGTTTTTTTTACATTTCTAGTTTTTATATTTTATATTCACATTTTTATGTTCACAGTGGCAGAGAAAGTGTTTCAAATTTGTCATTCTGACCTTGAAGATCATGTCCAAACATAATGAGGTGTGTGAATGGAGAAAAAAGTTCTTTGCACAATTTAAGAAAAAAATCCCGACTTTTAAGGACAGAATGGAATAATTCACAGAAAAGAGGAGGGAAAATGTACAGATATGTGCAGGACCTGACATAACATCCCAGGACTTGATAGTGAATAACCAGGAGTCAAAGAGTCTCAGAAAGTAATAGATTCTGAACAGAACTTAAGCCAACTCAGGAAAATCCTAAAATAGTTCAGATACTGTGTCTACCTGTATTTTGTCACTATGTGCAAGAAGGAGCTTTGAAATTTTTGCAATCTAGCATGTTCACGAGTACTTTTTTTCTTGAATTTTAAGCTGTATTTATAATTTCATCAATGTATGTGGCTGTGGGTATGTAGATTTCTGTAAACAGAGGGATAAAAAAATATTTGCAAGATAGGGTGTTTAATCTTTACTAAAAAATTCTTATAAATGCAAGATTCCTCATTTTAATATATAACTTTACAACTCTGGCAAAATTATTCAAACTTGTATGTCTGAATGACACATATATTTTTCAAAAATCTCTGAAATGGAGAGCATATTTCAAAATTTATTCAGTACCTGTTATCAAAATGCTTTCTCTTTGAAAATTAAGTAAACTTACACATTTGGTTCAGCTCATGGATTTCATTATAAGATCTTTCTAAGTAAAAATGCCTTTGATTAGTTCAGAAATTTCTGTAAAACTAGTCCTGCAGGGTTACATTTGTAATTAATAAGTTGACTGTGTCAGAATTAATTTTTGAAATCAAGTTTGATCATACTATCAAAAAAGGGAATTATTTTTTGCATATCTATTACAACAACATCTAATTTGAATATGAACACATCTAATATGAGTTAATCTGATAGGGTCAGAAGATATTTTCAATTCTAGTCTTCTCAAATGCAAATGCTTGTAATAATATCCTGAATGCTGTATAAAGAACTTGACTCCTATCTAGGAAATTACAACTTACTGTTGCTGCTTTTATTTCATTTGTGAAATGAAAAGAGAAACATGAGTCATGCTACATTCAAAATAGATATGGAGAGAAAATAACAATTATATAATAACAGTAAGTAGCTGCTGAGAGGAAATAGTAAGGCCCCAGTAATGATACTAGGAGTGACATATGCCATTTTAGCCACTGATTAGCTCAGGTGTAGATTACCATACTGGGGGAGAGTAGGAAGAGAAGACTGAGGCTGGGGATTAAGAGATGAAAAGAGAAAATATAAGAAAAGCTTGGCAAGAAGAGCAGTTAGAATGAAAAACTAAAAGCAAGTTGTCGTTTTCAATATGTCTCAGCAGTGCTGGGGTGCAGGAGTATGGAGGCTGAGACATGATACTAGCAAGAGTGCAACAGAGTAGCCGTGTTCCTCTGGCAGGCATGAGCAAATGCCCCTCTTTATCCCACCTTTTCTTCCTATACACGACTCAGCTTTTGACTTTGTTCTTCCTGATTTCTCCCACTCATTCTTAAAAGAGCTAAAAATAATTTTAAAGAGCCTTGAAAAACCCTTGGCTGCTCTTCACCATTTGAGTTACTCCCTAGTAGGTTTATAAAAGAAAACTGAAGGTACCTACTTTAAGGAAGTTCTCATCTGGATTGTAAGTACTTGGAGAGCCTCAATATCTATGACACAGTCATGATAAAAATGTAGCTGATGCCAACAGTTCCTGCTTAAAATGCTGACTCCAGGTAATGTCGTTATGGATACCTCTGTGCTTGAAGTGCATAGATGTACATTGTGGAGCTAGAGTTGCACTTTTTGCTGTACTGAAAAAAGATTATTCCAGGACCATGAGTGTGTTCCATGTCTGCCCTGGGAGAGTGGGCTTGAAAATACCTACTTCCTCATTAAATTAGGTCTTCTGTCTTTTTGGGCATAGAATTAAACTTCGGCCTTTTACCTTTTTGGTAAATGTTACTATGCAAAAATGTCCCTCCTCAGCACACAGTCTTAAAAATGTGAGGTAAGTAGCAAATTAAAAATACCAAATCCCAACTAGTTCTTATCAACCAGTGACCATATTTCAGAATATAAAACAATAAGTATATTACTCTAGACTAAAAAAAGCCCAGAAATTTAAGGGGAAACCTGGTAACAATCTTGTAATAAGCTAAAAGTAGTTCCAAAGATGAATGCAATAATGAATCTCTGTTCTTTCTAGATAGAGGAATTACAGCTGACCTTACTTTAACAGGATCCTAAGTTAGGTTTTTCTTTATTTTTTTATTCTTTTCTCAGAGGGGCTAGTGAAATACTGGAATAGATTGCCTGTGGAGAGTGTGAAATTTTCGTTATTGCAGGTCTTTCAAGAACAAATTTGATCAAGATTGGTCAAGTATAATTTTGATTTGTGGTAGGAGAATAGACTAGATGACCACTCATAAGTTTGGTTTTTTTTTAATACCCCCAACCCTGTTTTCACTTTCTTTTTTATTTCTGTATGTATCCAAGTGTGAGAATTGTCAATGCTCTCTCTGATGTTTCCAATTGGATATCATACACATAAGCCACTCAGCATGTTTTTGTTTTGAATCCTGCTTTTAGGGACTTCTCTGCTTCTAACTTTAATTTTTGGGTATTTAAGTGCTTTTTCCAGCACTGTGTTCAATGCCAGAAACAGGTCACTGAATGATAAATGCTTGTGGATTAACTTTAGAGATGTTCCAGCATATGAAAATAAACTCAGTGTCTGACTGTAATGCACTCCCCAGCTTCATTTCTATATGAAATGAAACTGCATGCTTTGAAGATAAATAATATGTAAGTATCTTACTGGAATACAGGTATATAGATGCTTTAAAGGATTGCCATAAACCTTAAATTTACTGGTTTTGATAATAAATAAATGCAAGTATGACATGTGGACCATGAAAGAGCAATTAAAACTACATCTCAGTTTCTAGGTAAAAGGCTTTTCCACTTGCATTGGAAGAAGTATATTTTTCTGCTGTGCAAAATAATAGATACAATTAAGGCTGACTTATGTTTTTAACACTCTGAATGCACATCTCCCAGCTGGAACCTCTCAGTCTCATCTAATCATTGACCTAAGAAGCATGCTGACAGTTCCTCAAGTCAGAAGATTTTCTCACACTATTCTTAAATTGTTTAACAATCACGTGGGAAGCTGAGAATGTCAAAATACTTGGTTGTGGCACAGTAGTGTCATTGTTTCCACTGTCCAAAGAAAATATGCCATTTTAGTCAGTTTGGTTCAGCTTACTTTACTTTAAATAAGTTAAAGCACTTGCTATGTAGTGAAACTGTCCTTGCGGATATGTTTTGTTTGAACACTGCCTCTACAAGCCATTAGTAGCCTCAATAAATTTGTAGCAACAGGAATATTTCTTTCCAATCCCAGTTTCTGGCAGAGAAGCATACAAAAAATAAACAGATAAGACTCTAACTGGAACAGTGCCAGAATGCCAAACTGCTTTTATGATAAGTAGCTAAAGCAGCAGTGAGAAAAGCCTGACAGTGTAGCAGTACATGATTTAGCAACAACTGAGAAAAGAAGGGGTACAGTAAGAGCTGAGGTACACACTGAGAATGAAAGTGCTGAAGTGTGATAGGTAAGCATAGATTTTGAGGTGCTTTAGCATACTGGACATTGCATCAGACCTGACATAACTGAGAGACTCACCTGTGTGTGACCAGGCATTTTACATCTTTTATTCTTTAAAGTAACTTGCTCATAAGAGCTACTCAGTCTTGAACTTTTCAGTGAGTCTCTGGAAAGGTTATTGCTAAAAGTGAGGAACAAATGCTGACAGAATTATTAGCTTCAACCGTGAACTAAACAGACCTGGACTGGTTTCTTAGGGTTTTTTTGTAGTGTTTTGTTTTGTTTTCAAATGGCGTAATAAAATCTTCTTGCTTCACTAGGGTATTTGAAGTTAATTCGTGTTTGGAGTATTTAGAGGGAAATAAAATAAGGTCCACCTGTATATACAGATGGGCACATGCATAGGATGGGTGGATAGACTCATGGTATTGAATTTTGGTTTTATACAATTAAATGTATGCACACTTAACACAGAGATTGTTGTTTTGATATCAGAATGGAAACCTGAAAATGTTGACAAGAAGTTAAATCTTAATCAAAAGCATTCAAATACATTGTCACAAGACAGAAGAGAACTGTAAGGCATGTTAGGATGAGTAGAGGTGTAGTGGAAGACACTGGAAACACTGAAGCCTTTCACAGTAACCATGACTTGAAATGCATTGGCATTTTTATGATGTACTAGAGTGTGAATTTAACTTTCCATCAATTCATCATGTAGACAAACTTTTTGCAAGTATTGCTTGCCTGACATCAGAGTTGGTTTTAGTTGTAGGTAAAGGATTCAGCTAATCTTTAGGGTAGATAGAGCATTTAACCACATACACCTATGCTGACTGTTTTGAGTACCAGAGACCTGAAAAACTACCACTCCTGCTGTGGTCAGCTTGTGGAGGATGACTTCTAATATGAAGACCTGCTCCCAGAAGCTGCAGAACTTGCTATTATCCTTCCCCCTCTCCACTTTCTCTAACACAATTCAGAGCAGTAAAAGTGGACCTCCAGAACCCCTTCCTTATCAGTCCTCTCCACCTTTTCTGTCCTGCTACTACTCCTTCCACTGGCAGGAGGCTCAGCCCCTACCCACTGATGGAGAAATACTCAATTTTCATTAGAGAACAGTTCTGGTTAGGACACAAAAAATGCCAAGAAGTTGTGTTACAAAGGAAGCAGCTTATTTTGGAACATTCCTGTAGTTCTACTTCTGTTAGCAATATGACAAATTTTAGATGGAAGAAACAACAGAAATGAACTAATCGTTCATCATTTAATAGTGGTTATATCTCTCCATTGTAATCATATTCAAAGTACTGTGTTGTATTTAATTTAAATGCATCAAATGTGATAACTTGGAAACACTGCAAACACGTTTCAGAGTTGTGTTTATGGTACCAGGAGGATGTGCACTGAAATTAATTGTTTACATTGAATTGGGCAAATGGTGGTAAAAACTAGATTTTTTTTAAAAAGTACTTATCTTTATATCTGAAACAGATTTTAGACAAAGGCTGTGATTTCTTCTTTTGAAATATATTTATTTATTTTTACTTTAAATTATTAAAATATTGAATCACTTCTTACCATTGAATGCACGTAAGGAAAAATACTTTCATTTGTAAAACTTCACTTTTTGTTATCAAATATTTAAAAATGAAAGCTTCAAAGCTGAATTTTATTCAGTGTATTTACTGACGAGCAGTAAACTAGATGCCAAACTCAGAGTAGCTAGTGATTCTGTACACACATACACATATTGGCTTATAAGAACTCTGAAATAGGTTCATTGTAATAATTTGATAGGTAGCCTGCTCCAAGTTGCCATTTTGCGGAAAGTAACATCCTTTCAGAGAAGATAATGACTTTCCCTTCAGAAGAGCTGTGGGGCAAAAATAAAGTCTTTGCTAGCTGTAGTAACTTATTAAAGGACCTAGAGTTAATATCTGTACATGAATAACTACTTTAAAATAAAACATAGAGTTAAAAGAAATAACAAAAAAAAATTTTATTATCAAAAGCAAGGGACTTGAGAAGTCGGATGATAGAAGGCAATCTTGACTTCCACACGTTTCTTAAAAGTGACTGGAATGGACATTTTTATAATTATACTCTACCCTAAAATTGTATATTATGAGATACTATGAAAGGAACTCTGGCTAAATAAATTAATAAATAAGCCTAAAAAACCACCCTAGATGCTACTCAAACTTCAATAAGTTGACAGCAAATTAAACTTTGTGATCGTGAAAGAAAAACTGTTCATTTGGAGTTAAATTCAGAAGGAGAAAAAAAAAGTGGAAATAATTCAGTTAATGATTCCTTTCGTGATGTGGAAAATTGATAAGCTTAGATTCACATAATATTTAGCATTCTGAAATAAATTAGTCAAATATATAATCAAGGGTTAAAATATCTGAATAGTGTCTTTAAGTGGAACTCTTCTGTGTCTAGTCATATATTTGGTTGTTTTTCTCATCAGACAAAAAATGTTAAGTTCTTTAATAACATTGTTTTAAATGCATAGAACAAAGAAACATGAAGTATATGAACAAACTACGATGAAGTAGTGCAGAAGAGAATGGAACAGTCTACTAGAAAGCATTTAAGAGTTTTTCAGTTCATTGCTTCTTGGACCAAATCACTTTGGACACTTCCTTGATTTTTTTCTCTAATGAATAAACCATTGCCCTTAGCCTGTGTTTAAAATTCTCTCTCTGCAGTGATTGTATTAAACTAAGTATTTATAAAATGTTTGTCTATATTAGATGCACTTCTAAGTTTTTATCAATGTTTTAAATACTGTTGCATTTATCAGAATGTTGCAAATATGATGGAAAATTAATTTCAATTGTTATGAATGGGATATGTCAAAATGACTAATATATGTTTCTTATTTCAGAGGTGGGACAATATTTTAAAGATATATATGATAAAATTCCAATTCTTCATATTTTTCTGTCCTTTCTTTTCAGCCGTGTCTTGTGGCATTCCTGACTCCCCTGGGAATGGTTCAGTTATAGGTAATGAATTCACTTTGGGCAGTAGATTGATATATGAATGTAATGAGGGCTTCAGGCTAGAATCTAGTCAGCAAGCAACGGCAGTGTGTCAAGAAGATGGATTATGGAGCAACAAAGGGAGGCCGCCTGTTTGCAAATGTAAGTGGGCATGTATTTTTCAAGAATATTTCCCCTGAACTTTCTCAGGAAAATCTTCACTGCTGATGTTTAGGTTTTACGTATTATATATGCCCTGAAGTGGCAATTCAGGAATGCATCATCATGTAGCATGTAGTAAACTAGAAGAGGCCTATAAATTTGTTTGATTAAAAAATCTTTGTTTTATCTTCTTCAAAACATATGAATTAAAATCGTTAGATAATTAAATTTCCTGTGTATTTTCTTATTTCCTGTGTATTTTATTATGAATAATATGCCCTTCTCCATGGTGAGTTACAATCACCAATTGTAATTTCTTTTTTACTATAGCTTCTAAAGTAATCAAAGCAAAAATTATTTCTTAAGATATTAGTGTAGATAATTAAGCTGGAGAAGAGTCCTTCAGTCTTCATTTCTGCTGCCTGTCAGAACAAGCCAAAGTAGTGCAGACTCCTCTACTATATGGCATGGACTCTCTTTTGCATTGGGCAGCCACTGCTTGTCTCTGTCCTGCATCAAAGCAATAATTAACTGATCCTGACTTCAGCATGACTTGAAATACTGATTAAGACATAATCTCAAAGTTAATAATAGCTATAATACTGTATGTAAAATTTTGAGAGTTAATTTAGGATCTTGATCTAATCAACAGCATATGTATGTGCTTCCCAGATTCTGAATTTAGTAAGGACTTTAATTTTTCAAACAAGTAAAATTCAACACATTTTTAAAGAAATAGTAAAAAGAGGCAAACATAAGAATGTGAAGTTATATATGATTGTGGAAGGGTTTTCAGTTATTTGAATTAATTAACAGCAAACAATTGTTAGAAAATATTTTTGAAAGTTAGTTCGAGAGAATTTCTAGGCATCCTTGACGGATGGTCATTTAACCTAATCTTGAAGACCCTCCTGAATACTCTCTTTCAGTAGTTTGCAGTTTTTCCTAGTATTTATATAACCTGAAGCTGTTTTTCTGTAGTGTAAAGGCCTTGTTTCATTTTGTATCCACAGTGGACGAATAGAAGTTACTTTATACTTGTTTCACTCTTCTTAATGTGTTTGAAAACTGTTATTTTTTCAGTGTAGTGGGTTATCCTTGGTGAGCAGTCATAACTCACCCAGCTGCTCACTCCCTTTCCCTTTTCAACCAGACAGGAAAAAATAGGATGAAATATCTCATGGGTTAAGATAAGGACAGAGAGAGGATTCAACTTGGGAGAAGTTAATTTAATGTATTGCCAGTTAGAATAGGGTCAAATAAGTTTCAGAAAAGAAAGTATAAAAAACATCAAAACAACACTTTCCTCCCTCTATTCCCAGAGTCAGCTTCGCTCTGTTGGCTCTTTTCCTTACTCCAGCCAGTGCTAGGGGAAATGGGAGTTGTGGTCAGCTTATTAAAGGCTTCTCTCTGCTTCTCCTTCCTCCTTGTACTTTTCCTCTGCTCCAGCATGGGTCTTCTTCATGAGCTATTGTCCTTCAAGATAAACTTGGTTTAGTGTGGGTCCTGCATCAGCTGCAGCTTCTTCAAGAAGTAATATCAACCTGCTCCAGTAGGCTGCGGTAGGGATATCTGCTCTGGCATAGTCCTCTCTGTTGGGCTGCAGCAAAACACCAGCTCTGGTGTCTGGAACACCTCATTCTCATGTGACCTTGGTGTTCCCTCTGCTGTTTCTCACTCTTTTTGTTCCTGCCTTCTCTGCCTGGGCAGATTTTTTCCCTTTCCTAAACACAGTTTCCCAGAGGTGCCACCGTCATGGCTGCAGAGCTCAGCTGTGTTCTGCGTTGGATCCTTTGGAACTGACTGTGCCCAGCAGCCTCTCCTCACAAAAGCCACCCCTGGAGCTGCTCACCCACCCCTGCCAACACCTTGACTCCTGAATCCAGTGCACTCAGTCACCTTTTCTGTAGAGATAACTCTGTTATTGTGAATCATTCTCACTGTTCTTTCCTACTTTTAGGACTAGTGATTCTCATTATTGTCCTCTGGATAATCTCCAGTTGATCTTCACCTTTCTTGAAGGGCAGTGCCTAAAACTGTACACAGCAATTCCACAGAGTACATAAAGAAGATTATTCAAAAACAGCTGTGATCACACAGACATGATCTGAATTCAGATTCGTGTACAGAGGGAAGGCAGTGCTCCAGTGAATTGAAGTGAACTTCATTCTCAGAAAAAATTGACAACGTACAAAGCACATAACTTGAATGATTATTAACCAGCAAAAATGTCAACAGATTTTTTTTTGAGGGAAGAGGCCAGATAAACTATCTAGGGATTAGATACACTGAATTAATAACACTATATCTGCAGTGAAAAAACAAACAAAAAAAAAACAAAAAAAAAGAAGAACAAAAAAGCTTGTATTATTGAAATGGTCAAACTTAACCAGACAATGACTACTCCTTAAAACAAAGCTTAATTATTAACATTTAGCACAACTTTCCTCATAAAAAAATTTTTGTTTAGTATTTATAATAGCCTCAGAAAATATATAACACTTTCTTCTCTTCCTTCTCTTTTCCTTTTCTAAAAATATATTCAGTTTGAAAAAGAATCCCATTACTTCTACATCCAGAAGTGCAAAATTAAAGTGCTAGTGATGTAAATGACAATTTAAAATCAATATTTTCAGAATGGATTGCTATGCAGAGGCAGGCATATTTTACCCAAGATTTCTTACTTGCAAAGTGCAGAAAAGCTTAGACAGTCCGCATAACAATCTGTTTTTTCAGTATTGCTGCTGTAAGGATAGATGTATTTAGTCTCCAGAAGCAGAAACATCTCTAACTGGATGGGAAGCAAACACAGCACAGAGAGGTAAATGGTAAATAAATTAGTCCATTTTATTCCCATGTCTACTAAAATGAAGGTTGAAATCTGGGCAGTTTGTTTTGCAAAGCACCTCTGATAATATAGTGCCTGAAGCAGATGTTTGAAACTCCTTTCTTTTCATTGAAAGTATTTACATCAGATTTGAAGCGTGAAGAATATGATTTGTGATGGTCATACAGCAAGACACGGATGGATCATGGATATTAGGCTATTGAATTTAATTACAGAAAATACAAAGCAACAGATATCTAGTAAGAAAGCTTAACTGAATGACAAATATCTTGCTTCAGTTATTCTGCGTAGAGATGCCTAGAACATGATAAAGGAAAGAGATGTGTATCTCTATTGCTCTTCCATAGAATCGTAGAATCACAGAATAGTTCGGGTTGGAAAGAACATTAAAGATCATCTAGTTCCAACCACCCTGCCATGGACAAGAATACCTTCCACTAGACCAGGTTGCTTGAGGTCTCACCTGACCTGGCTTTGAACACTTCCAGGAATGGGACATCCCTGCCTTCTCTGGAAAACCTGTTCCAGTGCCTCATTAAACTCACTCTCTTTAAATTTGAAACCATTACTCCTTTTCCTATCACTACGTGCCCTTGTGAAAAGTCTCTCTCTAGCTCTCTTGTAGCCCCTTTTAGGCACTGGCAGACTGCTCTAAGGTCTCCCAGGAGCCTACTCTTCTCCAGGCTGAATGACACCAACTCCCTCATCCTGTCATCATAGCTGATGTGCTCCAGCCTATTGATCATCTTTCTGGCCTTCTCTGGACTAGCTCCAAGAGGTCCACATCCTTCTTTTTTTGGGGGCCCTACAGCTGGAAACAGTATTCCAGGTGAGGTCTCACAAGAGCAGCATAGAGGGGTTAAATCACATCTCTCAGCCTTCTGGTCACACTTCTTTCAATGCAGCCCAGAATACGTTTGCCTTCTGGTCTGCAAGTGCACGTTGCTGGCTCATTTCAAGCTTCTCGTCATCAACACCCCAAGTCCTTCTCCTCAGGGCTGCTCTCAATTTATTCTGTGCCCAGCCTGTACTCATGCTTGGGATTACCCTGACCCATGGGCAGTACCTTGCACTTGGCTTTGTGTCCTGGTCTGGTTACTAAAGTTCTTAGAATGCCTCTGCCCGAATTAAGGTGCAAACAAGACCATGTGCCAGTGACAATAGTAAGGGTTTTATTTGATAGTAAATATGAGAGGGAATGAGAGAAAGAAAGAAAGAAGGAGATAGGAAATAGATGAGGAGGGACAGAAAGAGAGTGACAGGGACAGAATAAGGAAAATATTACCACTCTGTGGATCCCAGCAATGTTGCATGGATCCTCTCCAGCTGGTCTTCTTGGTGGTGAAGGTCCCCCCGAAAAGCATAGAATCCAATGGGTTAATATATGCTCAGGCTAGGTAGGAAAACCCAGGCACCTCCCGGGGCCCGGGGAGGTTTGCCATTGTCTCTTACAGCAAACTCCAGGTTTGTTGCATCATGTGCAGTCCTGTGGTGCAAGGCTTCGGGAATGACTCTGGAGGGCACTTCAGGGGGTCTTTGATGGATTGAGGCACCCCCTTAGCTGCCTCTCACGTGAATGTCCCATGGATGTGGCCTGTGGGGTTGGGGGTTCCACAGCTGGGCCAGTTTGTGTAAGGAAGGATGGATGTTCACTGCTCCTGACCAGACGTTACACTCGAAACCTCCTCCCGCTCCACCTCATTTTGAGGGGGACATCTGTGTAAACCTGGCTTCTGCGGGCTGTGGTCTCCTCCACCTTAAACTCAGCCAGGGAAGAATCTCTGCTGTGTTTGGCTTTCTTGTGGGTGCATTCTTCTCCTTCGGCCTTGTTTGCTTTTTGCTAGGCCTGAGATGATTAAAGAATGGGTTTTCCCTTTATCTAATTTTAGTGGTTTAACTTACAGTCCAAAGTCCCAGTGAGGTATCTTCAGGGAGGCTTCTTTGGTTGTAGCTTCTTTATACAGTTATTGTTATAATGAGCACAACTTTATATCAGTGTTTGAGGCGTGAACTATTTCAGTCTCTGACACCTTATTGAGCTTCACAAGGTTTGCCTTTATCCACTGATTGGTCCACTTGTCAAATCCATGTCTCTCTAGTTAGCCTTTGCTCTTACTGCTTTTCTTTTCATAGAAGTATGTGGATGCATAACCTAGAAAATTGAGTTTATGGTTTATTCTTCTAACATCTTAATCAGCTGAGATAGTCCCTATAACTACATAACTTTATTGCTCTTTTTCACTATTACTTTAGTACACTTATTCAAAGATTTAAATTGGGTCCTTCACTGGTTTATGCTAATTCATCTAACTTCAAATATTTTAAGGAACAGTTAATGGCAGTTTTCCATAATCTGCATATTGCAGATTTCACTGTAGATGTTTTTTTTAAAGGTGTGGTGTGCTGAGCTGTAACAGTGATGGTTCAGACATCTTTTTTTCTAGAAATTAATTGAAAAATAATTATAAATTTTACAATTCTTAAGTTTTTTAATTAGCCTTTTTTATAATTTTCAATATGTTTGGAAAATATCTAGTCATAGAACTAAGACTCATAAGTAGTTCTGGAATAAAACATTAGTTGTAGTATAAATGCAAAAATAAATTTGCTAAGATAAACAGGCAAAGATTCACCATCAACTCATCATAGATATTATGCTGGTGATTTTTATTTGCTAAGATATTCAGAACATCATACCCATTTTTTTTTAAAAATCCTGAGGTCAGTAAGTATTTTTTGAAGACTTTTGTCAGCATTTGGTATGTAACATGGAGTACTTATTCAATAAACTGTAGTAAAAGAGTTCATTAATTTAGCAATTTTTAATTAGTCCAGAGACATTAGACTGATAACAGATTGGTTTGATATAGCTGACTGGATTGACAGACTGATACTGAATACCACATGATCCTTTTGTTTATCTGTTTTGAGGTTTTGAAGCCTGTCCTGTTTGAATTTACTGACCAACACGAAGAGCTTAATTTTTTTCCTTTCTATCTGCATACTGAAATATCAACTTGCTCAAGTGATCCTATCAAGAATCAAGTGATTCTTAGGTCTTTGTTCATAGATTCTGTGATGTATAAGGTTACATGGTTTCCTACTGTCTTCTAATTTTACTAATACTTGTGAATTTAAACCACACTAGTATCTCAGACATAATACATGACTGCACCTTAATGTTGCTCTTAGTTTTAAGCTAATAGTGAAGTTATTCAAAAGGTTATATTTGAAAAATGTAGGTCTCATTAAGTTCACCAAATAGTAAGTCCAAAATGCCTTTTCCCTTTTTTTGTGGTTGTTAACTATCAGCTGAAGAATGGCAATCAAGTATCATGTGCTATTACGCTTGAAAATAATAATAGCAAGAATTGCTAAATAGCAAGTTCCTGTAATTGAGATATTTTTCCTTTATGAACATTTTACTTGTCTTTTTTGTTTCTTTGAAAAAAATAATTACACTTAGAGTCACAATATTCAAGATACTCTTGAAGACCAACCTTCAGGTGTTTTTCAATACTTCCCAGAATAAGCTTTTCCATGAAGATTATTTTTCACTTTTGATATTTAGAGCAGTAAAGGAATAAAAATTTTCACTGAAGTGAGACTGATAGGCCTGTAGTTTCCAGGGTCCTCCTTCTTGTCTTTCTTGAAAATTGGGACAATGTTCGCCAGCTTCCAGTCTGCTGGGATCTCTCCAGATTCCCAAGACCGCTCAAAAATCATTGAGAGAGGTTTTGCGATGACATCATCCAGCTCTTTGAGGATTCTTGGACGAATCCCATCAGGTCCCATAGATCTATAGGGATGCAGCTGGAGCAGCAGATTACACACAACTTCAGGGTCGAGTGGAACTTGATCATTCTCATAGTCATGGTCCTCCAGCTCAGGGCATGGACAGTGCATCATCTGTGTTGAAGATGAGGCAAAGAATGCGTTAAACACCTCTGCCTTTTCCATATCCCTGTTTGTGAGGTGACCGTCCTCATCCTGTAATGGGCTGATGTTATTTCTTCATTGATTTTGCCATTAATATATTTGAAAAAACTCTTTCTACTGCCCACCGTTTTTCTGGCCAGCTTCAACTCCATTTGAGTTTTGACTGGATGAATTTTCTCCCTACAGTGGCAAGCAACATCTCTATTCTTTCCATAATACCTGATCTTGCTTCCACTGGGCATATACCTTCCTTTTTTGCCTTATTTCCAAGAGGAGATCCCTGTTCAGCCAAGCCAGCCTTTTGCCTCACCTGCTTGGCTTCCAACACTCCTACGCCCTTAGGGAGGCAATGTTTAAAAAGTGACCAGCACTGATGGACCCCAACACCTGCAAAAATATTTTCCATTGGGATTTTACTTGCTAGTTCCCTGAGCAGGGTGAATTCTGCTTTCCTCGTTCCAGAGCTGAGGTTTTGCTGGCACTTTTCTTCCTGTCAACAGAAATTTTAAACTCAGTCATTTAGTGGTTGCTGTGACCAAGATGGCTACCAATCTCCACTTCCATTATGAGATCCTCTCTGTTGAAAAGCAATAGATCAAGGAGGACATCTTTCTGAGCCAGCTCCCTTAGGACCTGTCCCATAAAGTTGTCATCCACGTTTTTTAGGAATCTTCTGGGCTGGGTTGTAGCAGCTGTGTGGTTCTCCCGGTTAATTTCTGGCAAGTTGAAGTCCCCCATAAGGACAAGAGCAGTTGACTTGGAGGCATCCCTTAATTCCTCAAAGAATAATTCATTGGTGTCATCTCCCTAGTTGGAGGTCTCAGTAGACTCCCACAATGACATTCACATTATTTGTTTGTTCTTGATTCTTATCCAGAAATCTCAACTAAGCCATTGCCAACTGTGAGCTGCATAAATTCTAACCCTTCTATTGCATCAGTGCCACCCCCTCACCACCTGTTGCTTTTTCTGCCCTGCCTATCCCTCCTAAAGAGCCTCCTAAAGAGCCTCCTAAAGAGCCCTCCTAAAGATGTAACCATCCAAGAGGGCACTCCATTCACAGGGCTCATCCCACTGGGTTTAATTTAGGCCAATGATATCAGACTGGGACTGGGGCAAAGCGTTGAGCTCTTTTACCCCTGCTGTGTGCATGTGTAGAAACATTTTAAGTGTGGTACTTTGTAGCCAGGACCTTGTGAAGCAGATTTAAGGGATCTCATTAGTGCTTGTTTCCTCAAGTTTTGATGCACCATACCATCGCTCATCACTGCTGAGCCTGGTATTTTCCCTTTCTGCCTTCCAAGGTGCTTTAAAGCTCTGTCAACAAGCCTTGCTAGCTCCTGTGCTAGAACTCTTTTTCCTGTCTGAGAAAGGTGCATCCTCTCAGGTGTCAGTAGACCAGGTGTTGAGTAGATCATCCCGTGGTCAACAAACCCCAAATTCTTCCACTTATGCCAGCCTCAGAGCCACACATTGACCTGATAGATCTGCCTACCTGGGCTTTATAATAACTCTTTTTTGTTAATTATATGTCATTATGAATTCCCTGCTTTTGAGTCTAATCAGAATTATCAATATGTGGAGATTGTCATGTCATTAAAATGGATAATCATGATTTCAAATTATAATTATGTTTTCTGACCTGTATTTTATGTAAATCAATATTATTCATGCATTTTTGTATAAACATGCCTGGAGAAGTAAGAGAACATCTTCACATCTGCAAAAAGTTGAGATAATCCTTTATAGATTTTCATCTATGCGAATGAGAATTTAAATAGTGCCCAGACCATAATTTCTGAGAGACTGACCATAAGAAGCAGGTTGCTGCACTCATTCACAAACCATGTGCACGAAATCAAGCATCTGTTAATAGTCACTTTTTTGTTTCTTGAAGGATGAGGAATTTAATAATTCAAAATCAATCCCTGTAAAATTAAAATTTTTCAAGCAGCAGTTTTAGTTGATTACATCAACACAGCCTAGAAGTATATTCTGTATTCAGGAACATCCTGAATTAGAAATTGTACATCCATGCATTAGAATCTGATTGTTGTTTGTAAAGTGAGCTTGCAAATCTAAGTGTATCTATAGATAAAGAAATAATAAATTGCATACTGACCTTATTATATAGAGGTAACATCTATGCGGCTTATTTACATGTTCTGAAATAGTTGAGCCTGTCTTGAGGTATGTCCTATGATTAAGACTAAAATTGTTGCCATTAGACTAAATAAGAAGCTTGCATTCGTATTTGAAAGAACCAATAAAACTCTTGCTTGAAAGGAGGAGAGAGAAAAATGTTACAGTTGATAGGCATTAAGTTCGTATTTAGAATATTTTTTGTTTTCTGAAAGACCTATATGATTTTCCCTACAAGGTGTTAAGTAGAGTGCCTCAATATGCATGTTTTATTTACCAACAAATAAGTAAAAATGTTTCTTGGTTGATAGTTTGTAATCTTTCCATTGCTATGAAACACAGTTTAGTATCAATACCAAAATAAATTAAATTAGTAAGCAGGAAGTCCTCTATTAACTTGGGATACTATTCTTAAGTAGTGAAAATACTGTTGTAAAGGCCAAAGTGAAGACCTATTAATTTTAATCACTTTGAATATTAATTCAAAGTGATTGTACCCTGGCAATCCTTCCTAAGATATATTAAAAAAAAACCCTAAGAAAATATTCTACATTTCAACTCAATATAACATTATAATCTGTCATTTGAAAGTTCTTCAAATTATTTCTCCTCTTATACATCTTCATAGATATGCTGTGTTCAGTTCTGTTTTTCTTGGATGCCAAAATTTGCCATGGGTAAGATAAATATTGGAAAAGGTAGACTTATAATTATAGCATTAGCATCTAAACTTTTACAGGAATTTTGATTCTATCACTTTCCTTTTAGTTCGGTGATTGCCTAAACTAGTCTCTTTCATAACACATTCATACTTGTGATAAGATCACTATATACCTCTCAGACAGTGTGAAGTCTATAGAATATGTATTTATTTATCTATTTATTTATTTATTTTGCCAGAGTGTTAGTCTTTTCCCTGGTGGAATGGTATGAATTTATTGTAGCATAAATGAGAACCAGACTCTTCTTTTTATTTCTTCATTTGGGATTTTTGCACACGTCCTTCTAATGCTTTTGTCTTCCACTAAGCAACATATAAAGAAACTAAATTTCTGCTACTTTTTTTTGTTATTGTTGGTTGGTTGATATTCCTTAGAAAGTAGAGCTTTTCTCAACTGTTTCTGGGATAGTAGTTTTTTCTAAAGTATTCACTTAGTGAATCTCACTTAGTGACATAAACAGTCACTAATTCAGCCAGACATTTTCTATAGGAGGGAAATTCTGAATAACATAGTAAAAGATAACAAATATAACTATTTTTAATAGTCATAAATGTTTTCATAACACTAGTCTAGAGACATAAGTGTATTAAGATAGAATTCATGTCAATATCGTAAATATTGTAAACATTCTCTGGACTTAAATTGCAGAGCATCAAACTGAAACTGAAAAAAGAACATAAACTATAGTTCTTGTCTATTGTCAGTAGCTGCATTCTCTTAAAAAATATGAAATACTAAAAGCAACAGAACTGAAATAACTCTAAAAATCTTCATAAATGTCATTAATTTTTTTAAAGTCTTCTAAGCTGGAATGAAATCATTGTCCTGTATACCTACATAACACAGTTTTATAGTAATTAGGATTTCAATGTGTGCTAGCAGCTTTTATGGCAACCTGTTTTAAGAACTTCTTCAAGCTTTGTGAACATTAGAAAGCAATATTTGCTTTCCCTTTTACATCCACTATAGTCTGTGATGTGTTTTGTCTCTGAAATTTTTAATAAATCTCATTAGAGAGCATAACTGTACGTCGTTGTTCCACTACATCTCACTAAATGAAAATATACTACAAATTCCAGTTCAATTTGTAATACTCACTGTGTACGAGAATTATTTTTCTTAGAACTTGTATTTCCAAAATGACTATGGTATTCTAAGTCTTAGAGTGGGAAACATCTGCCAGTAATGCAAGACACACACCTATAAAGAAATTTAGGGGCAGAATGCTGATATGTGTGTGTCCTTTCCTCACAGCTGTAACCTGCCCCAGCATAGAGACTCTTCTCTCAGAACATGTTGTATGGAGGCTGATTTCTGGGTCACTGAATGAGTATGGAGCTCAAGTCATGCTCAGCTGCAGTCCTGGATATTATTTATTGGGTCGAAGACTCATACAGTGCAGGACCAATGGAACCTGGAGTGTCGGCAATGAAAGGCCAACCTGTAAAGGTAAGGAGCAGACTTGTTTACAGAATATCCTATGCTTTTTAATACATATATTTTCTTTTATAAATAAAGGTTTTAATAAACTATTTTGCTCTCACATTCCAATAAGTAAGAAAGTGTGAAATTTTCATTAACTTGAAACTAATTTATTCCAGCTCCTTAGGTGTTAAGTGCAATATGTTTCATACAAGAGCCAATGAAGTAGCAGCAAGAGATCAATTTGTATTTATTCAACTAGATGGTGTATAAGTATGTAGAAAATACTAGGAGAGAATGTTATTACTTTAGAAGATTCTGGATTAGAGTTAGATTAGAAGATGATATTGCTTTGACCTCGGGTGAAGCATTAAAACTGGAGAAACATTCATATGAGCTTTTATAGTGTCTTCATACAAAAAATGCCATAAATTACATCAACCCTGACTTTGGATGTTTAAGTTTTAGAGAACCTTGGTATTCTCAGTGGAATCATGCAGATTTCAAGGGTTACAGTGCCATTTATAATAATAAATTTCATAATAAATTTCTCCAAAACTTCATTTTTTCTTTTACAACATGTTATCTTTTTAATTCAGTTAACTGCCATTGTGTCCCTTTGTTTTTGTTCACACATAATAAAAAATGTACTTTTGATATGCTGCCTACTATGCAGCTAGTGTTCAGCTGCTGAAAAGTCTTTGAAAAGATAGTTCTTGCCCACCCTCTACAATTACAGATATTTTATGTAAGTAGAAAATGGGGTGATCCACATCAGATGCAGTTAACCAAAAGTGAAGTATTAGATAGAGAAACACAGGGAGTTACTGTTTGAAGAGATATTAGTTAATTTATAAGAAAGGTACAATATTTTGCCCTCTGCTAGAGGACTGATTCGTATTTAATTATAGCAAACTTCATCCCCCAAGAGATATTCAGTAATATTTCCACTGGGCATGGATCATTAAGATCCAGAAACACACTGTAGAGTATTTTGAGGAGTCTGCTGTTCACTTTCTCTATGTCATTCACATGCTAAGAATAGATTACATAAATATATATTCTAGTTGTTTATTTTTCTGAAGCAGTAGGAAAGCTAATTGAAACACTGATGATAAGGGGTTTAAATCATATTTATCAATGTCTACTTGCCCATAGTTTCTCTAAAGGAATTGCAAAACTTCAAATTAAAGGGCATTCTGGATTAAGAGAGAGCTAATTAGTAAATTCATTTTTTTAAGAATATGCTGAACAGATGCCTAAGAATCACAAGATAGCTCATTATTCATGTAGTTTAGGTATTTTTAACCGTAATCTCTGTAATTAAAGCAAATAAAGCATTTTTAATGTGTTTAGAACTGTTCATTCTATTGCATTTTAGGAATAGAGTTTGATTTATTTTTTTTAACATAAATGTAATTCATATTCAGCATTAACGTTAGAAATTATAATGTTAGGCTACTCCACAAATTACATTAATGTGACTGGTTCATAGTCAAAATGAGTCTTACTCATCTCTGGACACACCATGTACATATGAAGCTACGATCATATATGTTCTGATTATGACTGAGTTAGTTAACTGCATAGTAGCTGGTACTTGATTTTATCCAAATTCCAACCAATTCCATGTTGTTCTCTATAGTGAACATTTTAAAATATGTAAGAGTGGGGCCCTGGGATTTCAAATAGGAAGTTTAGTTGTGATCAAGATGCTTTTGAAAGTAAACGTATGATTTGTGCTAACATGATAAAATACAGTTGAAGTTCTTGAAGACATTGGTCTGCATCTTAAATTGCGATATTCTTGATATACTCTTCTAGAAACAAAAGAAATGACAGAAAGGTTTTAATTAAATTAGAGTTTGATACAATCTTGAAAGACAATTTTTCATGTGGTGTGCAATTGCTGTGCTGATGCAGCTGATGCCACAGAAGGTTTCTGAGATAATTGCTCAAGACTAGTCTTTGGCAAAACCAGAAGATTTACTGTTTTAGCAAGCAGACTATCATATATGCTATATGCTTATGAATAGTAGTGGGAAATAAGAACAAAAACAGTTCATAACAATTCAGAGTACTACATGTTAAAAAGATACATAATACCTTTAAACTGACACAACACTCAAAATGGCCGGGAAAGTGTATTTGAGGAGTAGCCATGGATATGTACACATGGAATATAACCACAACCTTCCCAGGAATTCATGTAATACCCTTGTTTCAGAACTAGAAATATGGATCGGCTGCTGTCAAGGTATGCAGATATCCCAAAGAATTTTTAGATTTAGAACATATGTTGCCAAATCAAGCATAATATTAAGCCCTTTCTGTGGAATACAAGTCTTGTATTTATTCCTATTACATTTACTTTTTAAGAAAACACGAGGTGATGTATTGTCTTCCAGTCTAAAAAATTACGAAAACCATTTTCATATTTCAGTATGTTGCTTTTTTTCTTTTCCTAGTTATCTCATGTGCTGGTCTTCCATCTCCACCAAATGGAAACAAGATTGGAACCTTAACAGTGTATGGAGCTACTGCAATATTCACTTGTAACACAGGATACACATTAGTTGGTTCTCATGTGAGAGAGTGCTTGGCAAATGGTCTCTGGAGTGGTACTGAAACCCAATGCCTAGGTAAAACCCCCAAATTTCTGTTCTTTCTTTTGTTTTGTTTTGTTTTTTCTTAAACAGTATCAAGAACTGGAATTCAGCTCTTGTCAAGCAACAACATTTTTGAATCAATGAAAAATAAAGGTACCTTAAATATGAAAATATTGTGTACTGAATGTGATTTTGTGCTATTCTACTAGCATATGTCTTTTTATTAGAAATTAAATTGTATTTTATGTTGTTATAATGCTTTTCAAACCAGTATGGTTTTTAAGTGACTCAAATAATTGCCCACATTCACAGCACGTTTCTTTGTAGAGCAGGGTGTATGATGAAACTAAGCTTCAAGATAATCTTCAATTAGGTGTATTCCTGATGCATTCCAACTACAATTGAGTGTTCAGCATATTGAGCATTCCGTCAGGGGAAGCAGACAAGAGGCAGCCAAAAGTGAAGCAAAACCAACGCTCTTTCAAACCCTGAGATTTACATAGTTTGGACATAAAGTTCTCACCCCAACTCCTACTCTCTCCAGAGCCACTCATATTGGTTTACACTCCTAATAAAGACATAAGAAAAAGATTGTCTTTTTGAGTAACATTTGAGGCTCAGCAGTGGGTTCATTCTTGGTTGTGGACAGTATATTTATTTCTGGAATCTGTTATTTGCTTTGTCTGCCTTAATTTTGCAGATTTTCTTCTTGCCTTATAGCTGACTGTACTCAGTTGCTCTCAGGAAAGGAGAAAATGAGAAAAATGAAAAATCAGAAATGAGTCTGTGGGCTCTGTCGTCCCTGCACCGGACCCAGACAGAGTTGATTTTTAGCACAGCTGCTGAGTTGGCTTTCCATGTGGATACATTCTTCTCCCCCAGGCTTGTTTACTTCTTAGACCTGAGATAATTGGGCGATAGAACCACCTTTACCTTATCTCAAATTCCCATCAGCTGGCTTAACTTTCTGTCCAGATTTCCAGGAATTCGCAGAGGCTTATTCAGTGTAGGGGGTAGGTTTGATGACCACACATGAGCAGTGGCTTCTTTATGCAGCTTGCCATAGTGGGCATAGTCCTACAGTGATCTTAACAATGTTTGAGCCATTAACCATTAACATCTCAGTCTCTCACAGATACTAGGCTGCAGCAGAAAAAAAAAAATAGAGACAGAATATATTCAGAATAAAAAATAGCATGGAATCATGTAATTCAGATCCAAATTAAGACATTATAACCTTTCATTATGTATTCCTGATTGACTCCTTCATTTTGCAACAGTAACGTTTGTAGTTCAGTTTTTGTGAATAAAGTTTTATAGTATGTTGTCTCTTAAGATATGGAATGGTCAAAAGTAGCGACCATTGTCTCATAGAACTAACCTAACTTCTAAATGTCAGCTCATTATTAGTGACTTCCCAGCAAGATGCAGTTGCTTCTGGCAAATTTTATGAAAATGAAGGACACTTCTCTGGCTTGATATATTTTCGTACCTTATTTTTTAATTTGAAATATGCTGTATTAAGAATGATTTAATTTTGATGTAGGAAATAAGCATAGGATAGCATAAACATAAGATATAGGCATAAGCAGAATACATTAATTGCTACTTCTTTTGATATTTAGAGCAGTAAAGAAGTAAAATAAACTTTTTACCTAGGAAAAAAATTCCACTTAAGTGCTGGTTAGGGGAATATTATGATTCAGCATTGCTTTTTACATGCATAAGTTCATTAGTTCCACAGTGTAAGTATACAGGAGGTTTGTATCTAAACCACATCAGCTATCTATTGGTGTCAGGTTATCCCTGGACTGAGGCTGACTGACATTTAAATATGTTGGAACTGCAGCTGTGAATATCAAAACTTGTATGTGTAAGAGTGTTTTCCACAACCATTTCTTCTGTTCTGAACATACAAATTCTATTGTAAAAAAAAGAGCTATTACCCCTGTAGGTTTTTCCAGTGTGCTATACCATTCATTGCCAGGGTATTGCCTGACACCTGCATGTAATGAATTCAAGCATAAAGATATGTGTTAGGATTAATTCATTTTGAATAACCTGAAATACCACTTCTTAATCTGATCAATAGTAACAATATTTAGTACTTATGTACTACTTTTCTTTTATGAGAGGCTATATGCAGGAAAATTTGGCTGCCAACATATGCAAACTAAACAATACACAAGTCTCAATGGATTCTGTTTGTATTATAAATCACTCTTGCCCATGGAAGGCTGGAAAAGAGGTTTTCTTCTTCTATTCTGACTATTGAGAAATAACATTTACACTGAACATCCCAGAAGATTAACTGTCTATGGTAGTCGTGAGTTTAGATTCAAATAGTGTAGAAATGGAGAAGAATTATCAGTACAAGACCTACATAGAGAACAATACCATGTTATTCTGGAAGTCAGTTTAGAAAGTACACCTAGTGAAGCTTTTAACTCTTTGGGAAACAGCTAATAAGTTTATTAGAGCTCATATTTAGGAAAGACTGTGTCTATATGCAGCTTGAATTTAATTTATATGAAGTCATCCTTTTCTTCCCCAGGAGTAATTTGGTGTTGGATTTTGTCTAATTCAGTTTTTTACAAATCTCCAGTGAAACTGATATCGATTACTATTATCTTATCTCCTTACAGCTAATAACTTTTTTTTTCCCACCTGACTATCTGCATTCTGCATTTTAAATTATTTTTACAGATCTAATCTCGCTTATAATGGACACAGCACCTCTTGCAGGAACTATTACTGCAGTAAAAGCATTGTTTGTCTTACGATGCTTCCCAGTTCTTTTTCTGAAAACTTAGATGGACTTTAGTTCCTATTTGATTGATTTCATTGTTGAATGAAGCCCTATGCTTAGAACTGTTAAATGCATGGATTTACCTCACCAGACAAAAAAGATCACATTTAGAGCTGGCAGGTTAATCACTACTTAGTCTTTGCTATTTCAAAACCAGACAGGCTCTATAGTGCCAAAAACATTGTACAGCTTTGAGTGTGAAAGTCTAAATTTGAGTTACCCCATGCATGCTGCAGAAAATTTTATTTCTGCTACTAAGCCCCCTCTTGTCTCTTTTACACTCTCTCACATAAGTGAAGAACATTATATTATGAATTATATTATGAATTATATATGAACATTAATACCATGTTCTTCAGACACTTAATATAGATGCAATTTAGAATACAATCCAAGGTCAATGGAACTATGTAGGCTCCTCCAGAGAGCAATTCAGGAAAGGTAAATTCCTAAATTTTAAAGCTAGATGATGTGAATGCTGCTAGTTGAATATTCCTAAATTTCAAGGATAACATGCCCCAAATTTATTTCAGAGGTGCCTTTAAGACGTACCTGAAGCCTATGAAAATCAGAAGGCAAACACCCAGGGAGCTCTGAATGAGCCTTTCCATTTCAAAGGAATTATAATGAGTTAGAGATGTTTTTTATCTACACTATACCTACATAAATATAATTCAGCACAGCTATAGATGAAAATAGGTATCACTTCATGTTACCCACTGTAGAATCTGTGTAGAATCAATTTATTATTTCAATCTAAATGAGTACACTAATTTCTGTGTCTCAGGAAAGGATTTGTCAAATCCTTATTATTTATCTCTAAAGAAAGCTAAAGTCAAGGACTGTAGTTAATGAATCTAAGGCTCAATATGAGACTTAAGTCTTCCGGTTGTTGGTATTACATGCATTTTTTTATTAGTTATACAAGGATAAATATGAATTGTTAGGCAAGATTTCTTTCAATTTCACTCACTTACACTGCTGATGTCTCTTTCTGTTTTTTCCTTCCAAGAATATTTGCAACTGTAAGTCACAAAATGTGACACCTATGTGTTTTTATGCATGCTTTGAGTGTATGGTTGACTATAGGTTCATATAGGGCATAGGGCAAATTGGAAGCATTTAAATTTGCCTAGCTCCATCTGCAAAATCAGTGGCACGTAATCATGGATCAGTGTGTTCTCCTGAAAAGATTTTTTTTCTCTGTGTTTTAATGAATTTCAGGTGCAAAACTACACATAAACAAATCAAAGACATACTTAAAATCTAAAGTTAAATGTAATCTACTTCTTTGCTTCTTTTACTTATATGATAACGCCTTACTTTTACTTACTTATAATGCCTTAGATTTGTCAGTATGAAAATATCCTGCTGCAGACTGTGTAAAAATATCTAATCCTTTAATTGATAACTCATAGGTAAATTGCAGTATAATATTATTATATTGGCTTATATTTGAAATTCTTATTAAAATCAAATAGAATTATTTATATCTTGCTTTCCAGGTGTATTAGAATAAAACTACCAAACCAACCTTGAAGCATGTGAATAATTTTCTAAATTCTTGAGGGTATATTTTATTAAAAAATCCCCTCACAGCCTTCTTAATTTTCTTTAATTTTAGTTGATGAGAAAATTACATACATTTTGTGTCATTGCAGTGCTCTTTCAGTTCTTGATATGTTAGAATAGTTAATTTAAATGAGTCAAAATTCCCTGAAAAATCATTAAATACAGTCAGTGAAATGATCTGTAAATGAAATGACTCACATAAGTCCAACAACTTGTTAAATCCCCATTTAAGAGAAAGTGCATAATATTTTTCTTTATGCCAGGTGGCACATTTCATCTTTCTTCTTGAAATTCCCTGTGGTCCTGTGTTTGTCTTCAGTGCAGCTACTGCTTTTCAATTCTTCATTATTTAGATCTAGAAAATTAAAAAAACCCAAATGTATTCCTTTCTATTTCACCTCAGTCCCTGGAAAAAATTAGGGAGTAAATATTAGGAACTAATTTCTAGTCATAGAGAAAATAAGAAGTTAATTGGGAACAGGCAAGGTGGAAGAATCAAAAGCAAACCTTGATAATCTTACTGCCTTTTCCAGTGACTGTCTCATGAGATGTAGATTTCGGCAGTAGATTTCTTTCACTTTGTATTGTAGCAAAATTTTGGAAAGAGTCTCCCCTTGTATCCTTGTAGCCAAATTGAGAAGACAAGGACTGGATGGGGGGACTGCAAAATGGATGGAAAACTAATTGAGCCAGCAAATTGTAAGGGTATTGTTTCTTGATTCGAAGTGTGATTAGGAGCCAGTGGACACTGAGAATGAATACAAAAGCCCATACTATCCAGCCTCTGTCAGTCACTTGAATAACAAATTCGGATGTGGCTGCAACAAGTTTGAGGATGACACCAAATGGTGGGAGAACAGTCGATGTGTAGATTGTAGTACAGCTAGACAGAGGGACCTTTAGAATCTGGAGGAGTGGGCCAACAGGAAGCTCATAAAGTTCGGGAAAGACAAATACAGAATCCTGCACTTTGCCTACAATAATGCTATTTGTGAGTACTCTTGGAACTTACTGGGTGAAAACAAGCTTTACAGAAAGCATCCAGGTGACTGAGTGGAGAGGCTGACTAAGAGTTAAAAGTGTGGCCTTGCAGTAAAAATATCACGGACTGGAGTGTATGAGCACCAGTGTAGTCAGAAGGTCATGGTTATTATTTCCTCTTCAGCACTCATGTGGAAAATTGTGTGTAGTTTTTGTGTCCTCCACCATACAAGAGAGATACTGCAAAATGAAGCAAGTTCAGGGGAAGGACCCATTAAGGGGCCAGGGGCTGGAGTATCTTTTAGACAAGGAGAGGCTGAGTGAGGCTGGAGGAGAGAGAAGGGTAAAGGGGATCATATTACTAATTTGGACTGAGAACAATAAGGTAAATTATTCCATGACACATTTCAAGGAGAAAAATATGCTTTCAGTGTCCTCTGTTGCCATATTCTCTGTTGTAAGGGCAAAAGTAGCTGTATAACGAGTGAAAAGAAGCATTCATACTTCTTCAAATTTGCAGAACAATACCACAATGTCTTCTTAGAGGCATCAGCAATCCTAAAATTAGAATTTTTATAATAATATTGTAGGTATGAAAAGCCTAATCAAGTGGTATATGTTTTATCCTTCTAATGTTTTAGAGGAGCCATTAGGCGTGAATGAAATATAATCTCTACCATTATCAAAGGGGCTTTATTAGAAAGGAGTGTGAATCCTGAAGAGAAGTTACAAATAAGTTGCTGTTGATGGATACAGCTCGCATGAAACAGAAGAGATCACACACACAACCCATTGTAGCTGCAGTCTTGAGCCTTAGGTTCCAGTCCTCACCTCTCAAAATGAGGACTTAGCACAGTTTCAGATGAAATTACTGCAGTTGTAATTAATCAGTGTCACCACAAAAAAAGAACTTTTTTCTCCTCCTTAATCAGTAAAGAGAAATAGTTTTCTGCTCAGCAACTCTGTTTTCAAACAGAATGAAGCATCCAGAATGAATTAAATCATTACTTGGCTTCCTCCGTGCCAAGACTGCTATTATCCTGGAATAATGCATTCTGTATTGTTTTAACAGCAGCTGAAATAAGGAGGAAACAGTGCTGGTAAAAATTCCTTCCTGTTCATGCCTTCATCTATCTGGAAAATGCTTATAAATTCATTTTCATATCAAAATTATAGTAAGCTCTTCTTTATATTGCTTTGCAGTTTGGTCAGTACTAACAAAAATACCCGACTTCTGCTTTTTTTTACAGTGAAGTGCCTTAGTAAGGTTGCCTTTTTCCTCAGAGAAGTGTGAGGTCTTTAACTCTCAAACTCATAATATTATTTTATAATAGAATTCTCATTTCTTTAATTCATGATTTTCTTCTACAAAAAAGTAGAAGAAATATCATCTGTAGGTTTTATACCTGAGAACTTGTTCTGCACAGTGCAGTAGTTGACTCTAAATATATTGTTTATTGAAAGGAAGGTTAAAATTTTCGGGTTTTTTCTTGTAAATTTTGGGAAGTCTTGTCAAAATACACATTTTTAATGGGTTGTTCTTTTATTGTAGCTGGTCACTGTGGCTCTCCGGACCCAATTGTAAATGGTCATATTAGTGGAGATGGTTTCAGTTATCGCGACACTGTAGTCTACCAGTGTAATCCTGGTTTTCGACTTGTTGGTACTTCCGTCAGAATTTGCCTACAGGACCACAAGTGGTCTGGACAAACTCCTGTTTGTGTCCGTAAGTACAATTAATTTTCCACTGAATTATTGCTACTATTTTAAACATAATTGAACATTAACAGTGGATTAGATGTTCAAAAGTGTTTGTGCTCAGATCAGATATTTTTTGGACCTATTGTCAATTACAAGGGTTGTTATGATCCAGTTTCTAACCTAGCATGGACTTGTTAATATTTTCAGTAACTCCTGATTTCTGTTGTTTCAGAAACAGGATGGCATAGACACTGAAGGGGTTTGAACAGCAGGCTGCAGCTGTGTAACTTAATCTATCACTTTCTCTTTGTCCAGGTATAGTTGTTATGTCAAGTGTGGGCTTGCTGAGCCTCTCCCCTATTTTGTCACCAGGAGTAAAAAGTTCCTTTGTATATTTCCATTGCTTGGAGGACAAAACTGGACTAGTGTTCATCTGTGCAGTTCTGATGGTGACTGCCCATTTTTTCAAATTGGTCTCAAGCTGACTTATCAGTGCAAGCCAAGGCATGGCATTGGGTTGTCCTACATCTGGTGGAAAAGATGTTAACTTTTTTATAGACTTTAATATTTTCTTAATTCACCTGTTTTTGAAAATCCCATAATTAATTGCTAGAATTGCGGAGTCTTTCCTTCTCTAGTTCCTTCTTCATTTATGTGGCAGGTTATCTGACATTTTCTGAATCATCAGCAATTTAATCAGTAAAGTCCGATTTATCTGGTTTTATCTGGTTTTTATTTTACTACTTTATTATGTAGTTGATTTTATTTCCTTTTCATTTCAGTTTAATCAAAGAGCCCCATCTTTATACATATTTTTGGATTTTTTAATGGAGCATTTGTATCAACTATTTCAGTGCTGCATTTTTAAAGATGTCTATAATTCAGACAGAAGTATTGTTGTCAACACGGACAGAGTCACTGAGATGGTCAGCTTTTCTGTTCAATACATATTAGATTTCTAAATGTTCAGTATTTTCTTTCTTAGGGTAAAATGAAAATTTCTACCTGTATACAGTGGCAGGAAGTATCTGCCAAGTGTCATTGTCCTTTTAAAATCCTATTTATATCTTCAAGTGATTTATATTCATCAAAGGAGACATCGCACCAGCTAGCATTATTACTATTAGTGTGTTTATTTGACTGTGTGTGCTGGTTTGGCCAAAATCTAGTAATATAGCCCCTGAGAGAAAACCAGGTTACAACCACCCTTCCCCCCCACAGGGTTCGGGAAAAAAGGAAGTTTTTCCTTGAAGGAAAGTGAAAGAGATAAAAACTATTTATTTTAACAAACACACAGGAAAAGGATAATGATGCTCAATAATGAATTAAAACCCTTGCTATAGAGAGAAACCTGGGAAGATCTCAGAGTCCTTCTGTAGGTGTGGTCTCTCTCCTCCTCGGGGCTGGTCGGTGAGGGCGTGGGCCCACCCCCGGGCCTCGGGGAGAAAATTCTCCTGATGTGTTCTGATGTTGTTGAAACAGTTCAGAAGAGAAGAAGGGAAAAAAAACCAAAGTCCCAGGAAACAAAATTCAGCTCTCCGTCTCACGCCAAGAGGGGAAAAAAACCAGCTGGCTAAAGGAAAAGCAAGCAGGGTGCTCCCTTCGTGCCATCCACAGCCAGACAACACTGAGGAGTGTAATCTCTGTGTCCTTGAGAAGCTGCTTTGGAAAGTTCGTCTGGTTCTTTTTTTTTTTCCTCAAGCTCAGTTTAAAGGCACAGAAAAGGCACAATATTACTTTTTGGGCATAGAGCATGATAGGGGATACACATGATAGAGTCACCCCAAGACACTGTGCAACAAATAAAATCCCTTCAAAAGAAAGGGGCAAATCTGAGGAGGCATGGGAGAGGCAGGAGGCTGTTTCTTCCTAGATGGATGTTATCATTATTGTTATGAGAAGAACTGGCATCAGTTTCTGTTATTAGAGGTTGCGTAATGCTTTCCATTACAACATGGACTTCTTTTGCTTAGAGTGCTGCCCGACTAAAAAGCCATGCAAGATGATTCGTTTTATGTCAGCATCTAAACATCAGATGACTTTCCTCCTTTGATTAATTTATTTATTTTTAAGAAATTCTCATACAAATGAGACTGTTATTTCTGACATGTAAGGTGAAAACATACTGTTCACCAATGCCAGAAATATGTTCTACTGAACTATTCTTCTGACTGAGCATTGTGGAGCATGAGCGAGAAATATGGCTGTGGGGGGTTGACCTTGTCTGGATGCCAGGTGGCCACTGAGCTACTCTCACTCCCCTCATCAGAAAGACAGGGGACGAAAACAGGATGGCAGCTTACTAAAACAAAAGGGAATGGTTGCATGTGCAAGCACAGAAAAGAAAGATTTTGATTTTCTACTTCCCATCAGCAAGCAATGTCTGTCTGCTTCCTGGGAAAGAGGGCTTCAGTATGTGTAATGATTGCTCCAAAACATAAATGTAAATAATGGATGATACCTCCCCTCCTTCCCCACTGCCACCCTGCCTCGCCTCTTCCTCTTCCTTCCTCTTAGCTTTTAAATCTGAGCAAACATCATATCATATGGAACACCTCTTTGGTCAGCTGACCTGGTTATATCCTCTCGCAAGGTCATGACCACTCCCAGCCTGCTGGTGGGAGGGTGGAATGTTGGGGAGACAGCACTGGTGCTGTTCAGTGCTACTCAGCAGTATCAAAACACTGGGGTGTTATCAACACCTTTCCAGTTACCGATACAAAGCACAGCACTGTAAGACATCCATCTCAGGTAGACCCAATACAATGGCAGAGATATTACAAAGATGTTAGAGGCGGTGCCCTATAAAATTTGCCCCAGATTGGTCTTTATTTTGTGATAATTTTTACAGAAGATCATGTCTTTTTATACTTTTAATTTACTTTGAAAGGATTTTCAGATTTGTAAAGTATGAGGCACTGTAACCTTAAAAAAAAAATCTAAGGAAGCCTTTGTAGTTCTCCACCCATGACTGCTTAAGCTTCTTAGTTTCATATAAAAGTCAGCCTCCTTCATCTTACAAATTTTGTGACACACAGGTCTTTCCTTGTCTCTTTACTGGATAACCAGTTGGACCACGCTTTAGCCAAGTATTTTCTGAAAGATCTTTCCACTTGTTGCTTGTTGAGAGTTAATAGGAAATAAGATTTCTGCTTAGTTCCTCATGAGTAGCAGCACAACAGAATCAAAAGACAAAAATAAACCTGTGTACAGGTTATATATTCAAGTATGATAAACATCTCTAGCACAGAGTTGAGAAGTTCTGTGTTTGTGCATGTGTATACATACATTCTGATTTTACATTGTCAGTATCTATGCTTTTCTATATTTTCCTATAATATTTTAATATCTTGTCACATGGAAAGGTAGAGCTTGACCATAATAAGCTTATTTTTTAAGTTCTATATCAGCAAAATCAACACACATAATGTATAATATGGGAAAGATTTACTCCCAAAAATGATTTCTCTATTGTCATAAGAAAATCAGATTAAAAGAATCACTATTTCAGCAAAGCAATGCAAGATCTTTGAAAGTGGAATGCTTCAGAACTCCAGAATGTTCTGAAATAGTGCATCAAATTCATTTGGCACTACTACATGTTTAAGCTTGCTGGCAATAAATGCTTTCCTTTATTTGTATTAGTAGGAATTTTTATATGCCTTTTTAAAGGTCTAATACATATCAGATGTGTGTGAAAATGCATATATTTTTTACATATATATATACGAATAAAAAATAGACATTTAGATTTATTTTTACTACAACTTTCAACATATGGTAAAAAGGAGGTTCTAAGAGTTTTTTTGAAAAAATAAAATTTTTCTCTTGGCATTTAAGAATTCTCAATAAATATATCCTATTCTTTTTCTTATATGTCTTGTATGTCTTGAATGTCGAAGTCAAATTCAGAAGGGAAAAAAAAAACAAAACAAAGAACCAAACTGCCAAAAGAGCTCCAACCTGCAAGTGATTCCATGGATCAGTACCTTTCACTTAGATGCTAACCTGCCTATTTTTCTTCTAACAGCGATCACATGTGGCCACCCTGGGAATCCAGCTCACGGAATGACTAATGGCAGTGAGTTCAATTTAAACGATGTGGTAAATTTTACCTGCAACACTGGATACTTACTTCAGGGTGCTTCTCGAGCACAGTGTCGAAGCAATGGGCAGTGGAGTAGCCCCTTAGCCAACTGCCGAGGTAAGAAATTTTTACCCTGCCTCAAAATACTGGGATATTATTCACAAGCCTGTCCTTTAGGAATTTATTCCCACCTTTATTTGAGTTTCTGCATTTCTATATTGGAGATTATTCTTAGGGCTGAGTATTGGGGAAGCCTAGGCTTTTCAGTATTTTACCTAAAACTTCTCAGACTGCAATCACCAGCATTTTCTTTATGGACATATAAAGTGAACTTTGTGTCACAGAAGTTATATTACATTAATAAATTACAGTTGCCTGTCTACCCTGAATTAGGTGCATTTTAGTACAGTTTCCATAAATGGTCATTATGAAATTGAATATTTATGTATCAAAACAGTATTAATTCTTTTGTTTCCTGGCAATACCTGAGAGATGTGAAACCTGGTTTTTCTTACCCCACAAAAGATAAAGGAGTAAAGTAAGATTTAATTCTGCTCGGTTTTTTTGCAAAGACATCTGAGCTTGATTACTGGTGTGCTATGGGTAAGATGGACATGTTAGAGATACGAGAATGAAGCAAAGGTTTGTGATATGAGGAAATCTGTATCAAATGTACATATTAGGAAAGGACAAAGAAAAACCATTTTAAAACGCAATCCACAATTCTCAGATTGAATTCTTTATCCACTAGTGTAATTAAGATTAAAAGTCTCTGAAATTAACCTGGTTTTACTGCTTCCATTTTTGACCACTATTTTTATTTATTTCCTTTAACTTTTGTCGGTTGTTGCAGAATATTGAGCTAACAGCTTATCTTTGGTCTGTTCCACCAATGTCTTTATCAGACACCTAAAATCTGCTCACTAGTTTTTTGGTTTTGTGTTATATGCCCCAAAATAGCTTGTACTGGTATAGTATATGCTTTCTCAGTGCTGAATCCAGTAAGATACTGATATTTAATGATACTGTGAAACATTTTCTTTTGAATCACTGAGGCAGACTGATTACCTTCTAACTAAATCATAGATGTAAATTGACAGAGAAGTGAAAGGTAGGACATGAGGTAAATCATGTAAGATGTACTGAAAGATTTCAAAGGCCTGGGGAAAACTTTTTGAGATACTCTATATCCTTCATTGCTCTTTTTGTAAAGGCTCTGGAAGGAAATGTATTTTAATGGCTCTAATTTACAAATGTTGTTCCTGGTCATATTCAAAGCTGGAATTATCTGGGTTCATTTATAAATGTTAATAACAGTGCTTATTTCCAAATATGTAAACCAAAAACAAATTAAAAAATGCTTAGTGTCTGGAGAGAATCTGATGGCTATGTCTGTTATGGAACATGCAAAGAAATAGAACACAAAAATTTCTCCAGAAATGCAATGGTTACTAATCTTTTCTTGAGTATTTTCTTTCACGGGAAAAATGTTAAATCAGTGTAAGTACTATGCTTTTTGTTCTTTGTAACTTCTCTTTTATGGGCTAAAGGAAATTGCAGGCAGAAAAGTCATTCTAAGGATACAACATTGAGACTAAAAATCATGTAATATGAACTTAACTTCGGCTATTGTACCTTTATTATCTCCACCTGTTGGTTTATTAAAAATCTTATTGTATTACAACTGTTTTTCCTAAGAATAATAATTATCTTTAGTGATTAGCTCATCATAATGTTCCAGAGATAGCTGATGCAATTTCAAGCTCAGTGTGTGTGGAATTAGATCTTTCATTCTCATTAAAACAATAAAGAGATGGCAATTCCCTCAGTCACTACCCTCAGAATTTATTCAAGTGAGTTAACTAACATAGCAATATAATTATTGGAACAGAGAAACAAGAATTAGCAAACTGTTCCTATTTAGGCTCATGTATTTTTTCCCTTTTATACTGTTTTGTTTTGCTAGACCTAAGTGAACAAACTCGTATGTCTCATCTATGAGGCATTTAAGTAAGGTTTTATTTGTTGGAAACACACACGTTTTCACTTACACTATAGATGCAATTGGAATCTTCTCTGTTTGACTGTCAGAGGCAGAGATCAAACAGCTTTACTGAAGTTAAACCCTATTTACGAGCTGAGTAACTCAGCTATTTACATTGAACTCCATTACATTTATTAAATGGAAAACAAATCGAAGTGAAAGCAAGGAAAAACAATGCAAAGACTGAGATTTAAAAAAAAGAACATAAGAATTAGGATACTTTTAGTTACTGCAACATTATTTCAGTTGTCTCTCCTGTCTACTTTCATTGTCCTTTTTAAATTTATTCACATGAATTTGAGTTTGATCCAGGCCAATTTATGGTCTGAAATCTTGTTTAGGGAGATTGGTTTTCTGAAAGAAGTATTTTAGGTGCAACTCTGCCAAGATCCATTCACTTAAGAATGGTAAACTCCTACCAGAATGGAGTGGCCTAGAGTTCTCTTAGTTGAGTATTTACAGTTCTGTCTATTCTCATGCAGGTGGTGTGAAGCTGGACTTCTGCCATTCACTCAGTGTTTCTTCACTTCATTCTGCTCTTCACTTAATATTTCTTTCTCTGTAGCAACATATATTTTTCAGTGACTGTCTTGTATCTCTTCCATCATGAACTCATTTTGTCACCCGCTCTCTGCACCCTGCTAGAACCCAGAGCACTTTGTTGCTGATCACGATAACACTGTAGCTGCTCACCTCCCTCACCAAGTTTAACTGATTTAAAGGGTTTGAAAAAGTTGCCGTGAAGTTTGCAATTTGTCCAAGAAACCTCTCCTTCTGGAGAGGAATATGCTATCTAAAGTAACAATAACTGTTGTAAATGTATTTGTGCACCAGAAGATATTTAGTTGTAGTGTAAAGGGAATATTCAATATCCACTTCAGTTAAAACATATCAATGTTAGAGTAGTTCTATACCATTCTCCTAATACATGCATCTATGATCTAGAAATGTGGGGGATTCTCATTTCAATTATTTGAAAATTTAAGTGTTGCAATAATTGCCTTGATAATTTCTATTGTTTCTTATTTTAGGTTAGGGTGTTAGGTTGACCTTGCAGTCAGGATATAGCAGTTTCTCTCTGCTTTTCCTTCTCAATTCTCTTCTCTGGTGTGTGTTCTCCGCAGGCTGCGGAGAGTATCTACTCTCTCATGCACTGCCTTCCCCTCTAAACTCAGTGGTCCCTTTTTTGCTTCTCACTATTTTTGTGTGTGTGTGTGTGTGTGCGTGTGGCCTTCTCTCTCTGTTGAATTCTGTCCTTTTCTAAATACATTTTAGAGAAACAATCTTTTCTCATGGACTCGCCTGTGATTTGAAGAGAGTTGGGGTTGTTCAGCTTAGGGGAGAGAAGGCTCTGGGGAATGTTGCTTATCATCTATACTTATCTAAGGTACAGTGCAAAAAAAGAGAGTCAGACTTCTCAGTGGTGTTCACTGAAACTACATGATGCAAAGGACACAAAATTAAACATAATGAAAAACGTTTTAAATGTAAGGGTAGTAAAACACCTAAATAAATTTCCCAGAGACATTGTGGAGTTTCCATTCTTATACCTATTCAAAACGTAACTGGACAAAGCCCTGGGCAAAATGTTTAGTTGTCACTTCAAAGTTCAAGCATTTTTGTAGCGTTTATGACTAAAGACTATATATATACACCAACAATATTCATTGTAAAATTTGGTCTCAATGAATTGATTAAAACTTACCTAAACAAGTAATAGCACTTCTTCTGGCATAAGCCTTTACTTCTAAAATTGCCTTTTATCTAATGGGTGGAAAACATTTGTTTTAAAGTTCATTGTTAGCAATGAATTATGAATTTGTTGACAAAGAAAGTAAATCTTCCAGCTCTTTAAATAAATATGCTGCTGGGAAAGGATTGATGTTCCTGGCAAACCTGTATCATTTAATTCAACAGAGATTTTACATATGACCTTTCTTTCAAACCTCGGTTGAGTTCACCTGAGTCAATAATGAACTTGGATTCATTTGGCTGAGAGTGTACATGAAGTACTAGAAATTAAAGATTGCTGCTTGAAGCTATTGCAGAATTTTATTTTATTTTATTTTATTTTATTTTATTTTATTTTATTTTATTTTATT
>VZTD01003765.1:1917224-2015052 GCA_013397725.1 Rhagologus leucostigma | reverse complement strand
TTTTATTTTATTTTATTTTATTTTATTTTATTTTATTTTATTTTATTTTATTTTATTTTATTTTATTTTAATGTTGAAACTGAGCTGTTATGTATGCATAGGAAGCTTTGACATTTTCAGAAAATAAAGCTGGGGCAGTTCTTAGGCACCTTTTTTCAATGATACATTGCTTCTGTCTGTTGTGTCAATAGCAGGTTAACTAAGTAATCAGTGCTACTTGAGAGCCATATGATAAAAATTTGTATGAGACAAAGGATTTTAATATGTTTGTATATCCTAAATGCACTGAAAGCACTGAATTGATTTGCAATGATATTTCCCCCTACTCCAAAATGCTTTTATCTGTTCTGGTTGACTCTTTTAGCTCAGCAAGTAAAACGTTTACTCCTTTAAAATGTATGTATTTTTTTAGTATTTGATTTGGACCTGTGTTCTGAGGTACGGTAATTCTTAAAATACCCATGCCTTGGAAAAACTATGTCCCTACTGTTTCTGTAACAAGTAAAAAAATGACATGCTGTGATGTTCAGGTACTTTGTGAGATAGAAACCCCAAAATTTTTGAATTATTTAAATAGTAGTATCTGTTTAAAATTTTATATTTAATCCTTTCAATATATTTAGTATTTTTTTAAAGATTGGCACTAACCTTTTCTGGAATGTGAAGGTCACTGACGTATGACTTTAAATTCATAATTTGTAATTCTCCACATGAACCCTATCTTTACCTTTATTTATTTCATAAAGAACAGCTTACTTGCCTTTAAACTGGAATAGAATGGTGTCAGAAAATTACAATACCTAGATCTCTATTCTCTTCTGCAAACCTGCCTGAGTAGAGCTTGGTGTAACCTGAATGTGCTGTCCCAGAACCAGTTATGACAATATTAAATCCTAAGCCAAGTATGTTCACTGTGGATTTTTTTTTTCCATTAGCAGTTTGGAACCACTTTCTATTTAGTCTTTGGAAGCACAGAAATCCAATCTCCATGCTGTCTACTTTTCATAATAACTCTTATCCACCAAAATGAGAACTGAATCAGATGGTCTCATCAGAGCTCTGCACTCCTGATTGTGCTGCAGGTCATTTTTCCATATATTATGCTCGAAGTAAGAACCGCTGTATTGAACACCACACTTGCTGCCTGAATAAAGGCGTATTCATGATCTGTATCAGGAAAAGTGGCTATCATTTGCTACTGTTTCCTTCTGAATTCCTTTTATCTTTTTATAAATGACGTTTAAGAGCTTTTCTCCTATTAGAAATGTGTTTCTTAAGACCAGAAATATTTTGATGGGAAGATCCATTTGGCAAAGTTGTAAACATTTGAGTTAGCTCGCATTCTCTAGTCTGTATCAGTAAGTCCAGGCTATTTGTTAGTAATAAAGAATTTAGGTGGTCTGTTTATTTATACTGGATTTGTACAGAATTTCTAACTTGAAAGGTTTATCTTTCATTATCTCATTACTCATTGTTGTGGTGGGTGGTTTTCTGCAATGGCATGGCATGCCACCTCTTCTCGGAGAGCGCAGTGAGGCTTGCTCGAGGAGAGAGGCTGTTCCACTTCCCGTGCCTCTTCCAGGCTGCCCCTTGCTTGCTCCGGCTAGCTGAAGCCCGGCAACACGGTGATGATAAAGGAGGCAAGAAAGGCTCTCCGCATGGGGACTGCAAAGGATCTTTTATTCCATGGAGGCTCTGAGAAGCCTAGAGCCAGCACATGTGCTGGCTCCCAAAGGTAGAGAGCCAGTACACAGCATGGTTCCCCCAGGCAGAGGCTGGTGCCCCAAAGCAGAGTAGAATGCAAGGGAGGACAATCACGTGGCAAGCAGGGTCCTTTATCGGGGGCAAGGGGGTCGGAGAGAGCACATGGACCAATGGTCTCAGGGCATAGGGATGGTACATGGGCAGAGCTGGGGTAACAAAACCAATGGGAGAAACCTGAGGGAGTGGTGTGGGCTAGGAGCGGGAAAGGGGAGACCCACATGGAAAAGGGCAGGTAATTTAGTAAGAACAGGAGGGTAGAAATACACCACCACAACTCATAGATTCTTGAAAAGTTTTATTAGACTTTTATGTCTTATCAAGAATTCAGTGTCTACAAAGAATCGCTAATTTTATCGTGTTCTCTTTAGCGGCTATGTCATTTGAACCAGTAGTAATATGTTCCACTCCTCCACTGACAAAAATAACCTTTCTAATGGCAGCTGATAGAAAGGTGGGAGAGATGGAGACTGATGACCAATTCTTCTCATCCAAAGATAAAGCAGCTCTGAATTTAAGCAGTTTTCCATCTATGATGGAGTCAAAGATTCATATAAGCTGAGAAATGCAATTTTTCAGTTTTGTTTTTTCCAGAGTCAGAGCCCTTTGTTGTGACATTTTTATACTTAAATGTCAGATATATCTAATCTGTTCATGTTGATAGCATGTTAATATTCTTCAGAAAGATAACTTGCACTTGACTAAATTTCCTAAATAAAGAGGTGAGGTGCCATGAGAGATGCCATATGGTGTCTGAGATACTCACCTGATCTGGCAGAGATGCCCCTCCCTGGAGTGAAACCAGCCTGGAGATCAGGCAAAGACTTTTCAAAAGGTAGTAGAAACGTCTTTCAAGGCAACTGAGGAGTTCCTCATCCAGGTGAAAAACAATGCTCTGATTAAAAAAGGATCTGAACAAAAAGAGTTTAAGTCATGACCCCAGAGTTTGTACTATTCTGACAAAAGCTATTCTCTTAACATTACTCGAACACAGATGCCCAAAAATGACTTTGCATACAGACAACACATGTAGAGAAAAATAACAGGTAATTACTTTATCTTTCTGGTCAATTTGCTATTGTAATACCTGGCAAAATCTGAGAAGTTTTCATTCTTGTTTATTGTTGACTTTGCATTGATCTTTACTAAAATTCCATCTACTGGAAATTTTGTCATCATGTTTTCACAAGCAGTGCTTTCTTTCCTTTTATAGCCAACATTTTTAAAAATTTGTCATAAAATCAGAGTGAATTCTCTACTCTTTATTCACTCTAGAGTGTCAGTACCTAAACATGTTCTAGATACCAACATTAATGCAATACTTTTCAAATAAAAAAAGTTTCAAAATACTGTTGATCAGATATGAAAGTTTATAAAAGAAGCTTAAGATTGTTTCTGTCAAGAAGAAAAAGAGAGAGTGAGAACAAGAAATGAAATACTGTGAATTATGTACTTTTTGATGATCATTCAACTTTTTAACAGAAAGCTGCCCTAGAGGACTCTGACATGGTCTTTTAACTTTTTTGTCCTCAAAGGTTTGAATCTACTCAGTGTGAGGTTCCAAAGTTATCAGGGCAGACTTGGAGCATTCTTCAGCTTTTCCCAGAAGACTAAACCAAGACTGACAGAATTCATTTCCCATGTAACCCTTGACAGATGTCATTGAGAGAAAGCAATCTCCATCTACTCTCACTGTGATTTACAATTGAGTCCCCAGGGTAAAAGGCAATCGGGGAAAATACTGCCTTAGTTCTGTATGCCAGCCAACTCGAGTTCTTTTCTAAAGTACTCATTACTGCAGCCCTTCTTAGCAACAGCACACTTGTGTATGTATTTAAAAACCGATAGCCGATCTTAAGTGGCACTGCAGGCATAATTGTTACTTTTTGACTTGAGGGATAGTATTCTTTTGCATAATCATTTGATAGGACTTCATGTATGATGCAAGAGTTTTGTTCACAGAGCACATGCTTAAATTATGCATTTTTGTGACTTTTGTATTTCATTCTTCACTGAGCTGTCTAAACAGATACTGCTGGTACTGGAGTGAGCACTCTGTATCACACAGATGAACTGATACTTTGGGACTGCAATATATTCCTTGAACATTCCGTATTTCTGGTCTGCATGGAGAATTAAGTTGTTCTGTTCTCCCTATTGACTTTCAAAGATAGTTCAGTTAGAATTGCCTTTGGGTAGCTTTGGGAAAGCATATTCTCATGAAACAAAGTTCATTTTAATTTCCAATACTGACTTTCCATAAGCTAACTTGGCATGCTTACCCGTTAAGCCAAAGATTTAATTTTAAGCAGTTATATTTGATTTTGGTTTATGTTAATAATATCAAGTTCACTAAAAAAAGGGACAGCTCTTTTCAATGCTTGTTAAAAATTAAACCTAGGGAAAGACTTGACTAATCCATAGGATGAGAACAATATTTGAAAATAATTGTATTCATGGATGTACAAAATCTTCAATAAATGAAAGAATTTTGCAACATGCATCAGATTTTTCTTCTGTTTCAATAGAATATTCTGAGATTAAAATTGAAGTACTTTGAACTATTTCAATGCTCGTTTTCAACTAATCTTGTGCATATTTGAGTTCCATAGCAATGATCTTCTCTGAATTGCAGTGAAAAATAAACACTTTTTGGTTTTTCTTTTGAACAAATTATAAAATGGTGTTTCACTGTTTATTTTACTGCTTTTTCCTTCACACAGCTTTTATTTGTGAAGTATTTCACTGTTTATCATTTTGGTCTAGAAATACAATAAGCATTCAATATTATAGTTAAAAAAATAGTACTTTCTGATATTCTGGAGTTCTCACAACTCCCAAATGAGATTTCTATGTGACTGATAGTCTATGAAGCCCTGACAAGTTGTCTACATTTTTGCTCTGGAAGGCTCTTTCTTTGAAAGGTTTGTGCCTGTAAATCTCTACTGTCCTTCTCATTCCATCAAAGAGAATACCAGAGCATCTGCAACTTCATTCTCAGACAAAATAACAATAACACCAACAAAACCCAAAACCAAACCAGATAAACAAACAAAAACCTCAAAACAAGCAAACCCAAAAACCCTAAAACCACCAAAGAAAACCACACAAAAATCCCTGCAGAAAATAAACTAAAAATATAGATTGCATGGAGGAAGATTCTTTTGACATCATAAGAAACTTAATCTGACAAACAATATGAATCTTGCCCTGTAGCTTGGGAAAAATTCAGTAGTATGTGTCCTCATGCAAATTTCCACTAGTTTTGTGTATTCATTAATGAAATTTTACTGTAAAAATGTATGTCCCATTTATGGTGTGTATGCCCAGTTTGGAATGGAAATGTTTTATTTTGCCGTAGTTAATTTTTGATACGCAGTTTCATTCCAAAATGGTGTACTGATTAGAACATGGATATAGGTCCCAAGAAGACCTGAGTTCTGTTCTGCACCAATATAAATATTTCATGCAACCCTGGACATTTGTTTTTCATATCATGGATTGCAATAGTGATATTGTGTAATTGTGAAGTTGGGAACCAAATTACCATAAAAAATAGTTTTAGTTTAATAGAAAGATTTTGAAATGTTCACTTCTGTGTTTGAAATTAAATTTAACTATATTTTTAAACTAAACAGTGCCTGGCATGGGAGCTGAATTGCTTCTGCTTATTTAGATGGTTTTTCATTTGCCAAGTGCCACATTCACAGCAATTGTTTGGAGCATGGCTCTGGGGTTAGTATGGACAGCAGGATCATTCTTCCTGAGCAGTTCAGAGAAATTCACACTGTTCTGAAGGGTAGCAGAGCACAGTGGCATCAACTGGGCCACCATCTACTGGCCTTATGCCAAAGAACAAATGCTGGCTTTCTTCATACTGATATAGATGTGTATTCAAATGTTTAGGAATGTATATATATGTGGAAAAATTGAGTTTAAGGATGTGTTTGTACAAGGCAACTTATAACTATGCAGAGGATGCAGGCTAGTTCCAAAAGCAAAATCTTTACAGCAGCATCTACCCAGCACTACACTGTGTCTAATTGCCTAAGAAACAGGGTTAATTAGGATGCAGAATGTGTTGCTTCTGGGAACTGTGCTAGTTTCTGTAAGAATTGCACTGTGAGTACAGACATATGAGCTCATTCAGATCTGGCTTAATGTTTTGGTAAGGCTTGCTGTCAGTGGACTGTACATTTTACAGGCTTTCACATGTGTCCCTGTTCTGCAATGATAGTTATATTGCCAGTGAAAGGATTAGACTTAGCGGAAAAAGATTAGTAACCATGGAAAAAAAGCAGTAACAAAAGATGTGTCATGTAAAAAGAATAAAGCATTTTCTCCTGATAATACTCTTAAATAGAGATACCCAGAAGAAAGAATTTTCAGAGTTCTACAGAGGAAGTACAAAGACACAGACTACCACATGCAAATTTTTCACAGCTTTCAAAGAGCAGTGAGATATTACGACTTTACATTTTTCCCTGTCTTATGCGACAGAAAAAAAAGTCAAGAGCTAAAGAGGTATTTCTGTCAATGAAATCTCATGTAAACACATATTTATTTAACCTGCACATATCTGATTTATGTATAAAATGTTATGGTTGTAACACTTTATTGGTAGTATGAAATATAAGCTAAGCTATTATAATGTAAGCTAAATGTAACTTCTCTGGTGAATTATTTCATAGGATTCACCATAAAACAAATAGGAATAGTTTAAATTAGGAGACTCTGAAGTTTTACTACTGCTCAGGAACAAAAAAAAAGGTTCTCTTTCATTGAACATAATCATTCTACAAAATGCCTTTCTAATGCCTGGTGTGCATCATTGTAAGACCTAATTTTTTTAAATATATTTGTTTTTTCTGTGTAATTATATTGTCAGTGTTTTTAATAACAATTGGTAGATGAAAAATGGGTTTCTTTATGTCAAAAAGAGTTCTTTTCCCCAAATATTATTTCTAAAATAATGTTTATGAAGGAGAATTTTGGATTCATATGGGGAATTCTTTAGACCTAGGTGTATGTTTGGCTAGAATTATGAGGTTGAAATTATAAACATTTAACACTTTTAAGATCATGGCTTTAAAAGATAAAAAGAAATAAATTATAACTGGATTTTGCTCCAGATTAAATGTTAGGATGTTAATATTTTTCTAAACTCCTGATACTTTTTAGCTGATTGAATTAAATGTTCCTTCAATGAATGAACATTTGCAAAAGCTGCCTTTTTCTAGTGTATTATCTAATCCTAATCAGCAAATTTAAATTCTATGTATGATAAAACTTAAGCTTTTGAAAAAAAAATTATTCAGGAGCAAAGAGTAGTCCATTAGGAACTATGTATGTCTTACCTCTAAAATGATAATCTTATCTATATTCTTCTCCAATGATTTCTTTTCATGAAAATTGATTTGAACTAGATGACATACTTGGAGGTAGATTCCTGTGATTCTTTGATGAGCTTTAATTTATGATACTAATAATATTTTAAGTCTTTTTTTTTTAGTTTATTTATACAGTTATCTTTAGAATGAAGAAAGGAGAGAGGTGGAGTAGGTATTTGTAGTTTTTCATCTAGTTTCTGGATTAACAGACAGCAAAATTGGATGTTTGCAAAAGTCCCTTCTAACCCAAACTGTTAAATGATTCTATGATCTACATTCGCTGCATAGTATGAAGTGAAGGAGTGGGGAGGGTAGGTATACTGTATATAAAAACAAAACAGTCATGACTAAGGCCATAATTTTTTAGGTTTTTAATGGCTATCTGAAAAAAATACGTCATGCTTTTTGGTGCTTACCCTCACTCCTGCTCCCCTATCAAATATTCGATTTTTCACCATCTTCTTTTTCCTATTCTACACATTAATAGCAGAAAATGTTCTTGTTAATATTTGAAGCTATTTTTCTCATTAGGGGAAATTACATTAAGAAAATGTCAGTGTTATTTAAACTATATATGTTCACATAAAAATTATGTAGAAGACCAAACTAAGCCTACCGATGGAATGATAAAAAATTCCTCCAATTTTACTTTTATCTTTGAACCAATTGTATACTTGATATTATGTATCTTGTGCAAGACTATTACAAGAACTGGAGTAAAACTGTAGTATTACTTTCAAAGCAAAAAGATCTAGAGTCCTACTTAGGAGTCAATATTTCTGATATTTAAGTCAAATAAAACCCACAAAGGAACCACATATGAAAATTAAAATCATTGCTACACTTATGATATTGCTGTTTTGCATCAGCAATGAATACTGTTTGTCTTGCAGTGGTGAACTGTTCAGATCCTGGCTTTGTGGAGAATGCTATTCGTCACGGACAGCAGAATTATCCTGAAAGTTTCAAATACGGAACAAGCGTGGCATACCATTGCAAGAAGGGCTTTTATCTCCTGGGCTCATCTGCGCTGACCTGCAAAGCTAATGGATTATGGGATAGATCATTACCAAAGTGTTTGTGTAGGTATCCATTTCGTTGGATTAGCATTAAAGAGTGGTGCATGGTTTTAACTCATGATAGAAAAAAAAACCCAATGTAGCCATCTATTAAGGAAAAAAGTGGGCTTTAAGACCAATATTGTTTAAAATTTAATATCAATTGCAAATTGTACATCTCAGTAAGAAAACATTAAGACAAGATATCATGCAACTTTCCACTATTAAAAATGTTTCCAGGGAACTGTGGAACTATTATTTCAAATGCCAGAAAGTTAACATTAATTCTCCCTAATGGTGAATTGTTAAGGTATCTGGAAACAGCTAGGGGAATCTAAAATTATTATTTATGTGTTATAATTTAGAATGATAATCTAAAACCATTAATGCCTATATCAGTTAGTTATATTTTTTCAGACTCATTGTAGTGTATATGTGAGAGCAAATCTGTGAAATGTGGTGTAGAAAACTTTTGCTCAAGAGGGTCTTTTCATAACATCACTTCATACTTCCTCCATCACTTTCTCCTCAGAGAGGGAGGAAATCTTCTAGTGTTTCCTATAATCAATAAGCTTCATATCTTTAAAAAATACCAGTTTGCCTGAGTCTAATTTCCACTGAGGTATTTTTCTTCTCTGATCACTATTAATTTTCTGACATGATTTCTGATTTGCAATGTAATTATAGGAAATATTAAATGAAATTAAAGTATATTTTAATTTGAAACAAATCAGATGATTTTATAGTTTTTGCTTTACAGAATTGTGGTTTTTTACTAAAATTATTTATTTCATGGATTTATGCTTATATACCAGAGCAATTAATGTTACTAGGTCGGTGAATTTATTTCTTTATTACTACTATGTACCTAATATTCACATGACCCAAGCAATTTTGTTTTGTTTTTTCACAACATCTATGCTTTAAATATCTGTCAGTAGGAGCTATAAACTGAAAAAAGTGGATTTATTCAGATTTCAGTAGTAAAATAATTAGGCAAAATACACCATTTTAAATACAAAATAGTTGCATAATTTTTTAGTTGGGAAAGAATATTTTACTGGTGCAAGCATGTTCCTTACTTTTTGTATCTTAGAAAAATAAGTGTGATTTAAGATTATAAAAATTATCAGTAATCCATTTTCCTCTTGCTCACTCTAGTTCATCACATTGCTATAATAACATTACAGAATAAATATTTTATTTCACTGTACTGCTTAAACTGTACCTAGTTGTAGATACGATAAAGCTACTTACATTATTATATCTTCAGTATATAAGCACATTGCAACACTAGCCTTATTTGGTGTCTTCCTTCCTGTTCCTAACCGAAATAATGTGTACTATTTGTAGGGAAGGACCATGAACAGGAATGAATGAGGAAAGACAGCTCTATATTTTTAGAGAAAGGCTAAACTGGATAGGTTAGTTTTATATGTAGTTTTGTGTACAATCTTACAAATGACCAATAAGTCACCTCTAGCAGCAACAAAACTGAAGCTATGTAATAGTTGAAATCCAGACGGAAGTGTATATTTTGTGGAAGCAGCCTTGTATTTGAAGGCCATAACAGATTTTTTCTGTGCCATGAAAACATAATGTTGTACTCTTTCCTTTGTTAGCCATTTCTTGTGGACATCCTGGAGTACCTGCAAATGCAGTTCTTTCAGGAGACAAATTTACATATGGCTCCATAATTCACTATTCTTGCACAGCGGGTCGAAGGCTCATAGGAAATTCTACAAGGGAGTGCCAAGAAGATAGTCACTGGAGTGGGACTCTCCCTCACTGCTCAGGTACTTGTACCAACCGTTATCTGAATGTCACCTTGTCACATGAGTAAGGTGTTCTCACACATTTTTTAGCCAAACATTTGTTTTGTTTCTTTTCCAGTTATATTTTAATTTCACCAGTAGCCACTCAGCTGTATCACACCCATTTATTGAAATATTCTCATAATTATCTCATTCTCTTTGTTATTACTTCGCAACTTCACTCCTTAGCCAGATGCTGTAGTTGTATACTGCAGTATATAGAAGATGCAGCAAAACAGTGCTTCAAACCTGGTCAAGTTTTGCATAAAAAAGGATGCATATGTTACATTATATTTTTATGAACACTGTTTTGTGCAAACAAAGGTTGTTACATCAGAAAATTTTAATTAAGAAACTCCACAGCAAAGGTATTAAGGTAAATTTTGTACATTTTGCTCCTCTTTCCACTTGCAGAAACATGCTTTATTGTTGTCACAATGTGCAAACGCCATAATTGTCTGACGTGTTCTTGGTGCTGTCAGGAAGTACAGGAACAGTTTATTCTCCCCTAGACTATGCAAATCTAGAAGAAGCCATAAAACATCACACAGTTCTGTTGAAGTGAAGAGTTCAGGCAATGATTGCCTACTAAGGACACCCACAACATATTAATAGGTTTTGTGAGGGAAACAGGTCTACACACTTTGGTATATAAAAAACAAATACCTGAATGGTTTAAGAAGAAAATTTCCTAGTGAGGAAATTGTTCATAATTACCCATTATACAGTCTTATAACTTCCCTTGAACTACTGGACATGCCCACTGTTGGGCTGATGTGATTCAATGTCGTTCAATTCAGATTTGACCTAACTTAAAGAGATGTAAGGTACTTTGAATTATTTTCAGTACTTTGAAAAAGCTCTGAATAAGTGTTCATTGAAAATGGTCCATTTATGAGCTGAGTCTACAAGGATGCTGAGCAGAATTTGAAATACTGAGAAAGAGACGTGAGTTTAAATCACTACTGTTCCTTTTCTACTCTCTGCTGCTCAAGGAGGAAATAGTTTAGAGTCTTCTCACACTGCTAGATCTCACCGCCATCATGGTCTCTATGCCTAGACCTGAAAGGCATCACTGCAGAACAAGAAATCTTCTCTTGCTTATCTTAAGCTCACATTTATGTCACTTTCACCCTTTTATGCAGCGTAATATGCCAGATCTGAAATTGCACCAAGACCTGAAGAGTCAGATCACAATCTAGTGCTAATATAAACATTTGTCACCAAATGGAAAAATCTCATGTTGGTGGAGGGAAATTTTAATTGCTAATAATTTAGACTCTTCAGATACTGGTCATGAATATGATAGTATTTTTATAGACTCATAGATTTTGAAAACATTAAAGAGCATTATATTCATGTCTTACAGTGTGGAAAATATGTCTAGTGTAACTAAAATATTGTTACTGATGCAGAATTTAATTTTCTAACTTTGAACACAATGGGTCACCATCTTGAGAGCAAGATGATTCCTTTGGAAAATGAAAATCTATCTCTGTTAGCTCTATCTTAAAAAATGCAAAGAAAAACTCAGTCCTAAAAAAGAAAACCCTAAAAAGGTGTCTCGTTTCCCTAAGGTATTTAGAATTATAAAAAGAACTACACTTTCTATGTTAGATATTCAGGAGATTAATCCATCAAAATCCAATATGAATAATTCGTTGTCATAATGTCAGTGAAAGAATGATTGTGCCCAGGATGACTGAGAACTCTGAATTGGTTTTATACTTCAGGGATATGAAAAACAGTCCAAATATAATGTTTGAAACCTGTAGTCTCTTTCCGAATGGGATTTATTTCTTTATTATATATTAATATAGGTTTGAATGCCTGATGGTTCTATGATGGTATAAATATGATCTCAGGATTTGTTGTCACCTGGGATCTGTTGCAATGATGGACTTTTGTATCTTATGAATTAAGGAATAGGCGACATTTTTGTTTAAAATGACTTGCTCATTTTTCCATAATGGATATGGAGTCTTCTACATTGCTAAATAAGAAAGGGTCTAGACCTTCATAATACTGTGACTGACTTTGTCTATACCCTTTGACTATAAAATTTCATGGTCCCAGTTCAAATTTTCTCCAAGTCAAAACTAGGTATGTCCAAGGAAAAAAAAATTCAAGTCATTCATCTGGAATAATTCCCTCAGCAAAGTCCCAAAGCAACTGAGACATCATCAAATTTTCAGAATCATAGATCATTCTGCCCTGAAAAATTCCTTACATTCACAAGCCAAAGTATATGTGATATATCTGTTTCATGCTGTAAACATGCCACAGTGGGAGCATGAATCACAGTCCTCATGTTATTTCATACATTTTAAGCAGACAGAAATGTCTGTGAAATAGTAATGTCTTAGAATAAGTGGAAGCAGATAGCATCCAGAGGCCACATCTGGACTTCTGCTTTAGCAGTGCCAGGGCATAGGTCATGGATGACAGTGCTTGATCCCTGAGACCATTATATGCTTAGACTTGTCCCTAGAATAATGTTTACCCATCACACCTGGAAGTCCATCAAACAATGCACAAATACTTTACAAATATGTGTGTGCTGGAGATCATTCTCAACAGTCAGTTTGGAGGCAGCCACCATGTTTTGGAGAGTGAGTTTTACCATACATGAACAGAATATACTAGCTGACTTAAGACACACTGTTTACAAGCATGTATTTACACCAGGAAATCTAGGGCCAAATGCTGTAGGGCAGGCTGACAAGAGCAATCTGTTCTAGAAGAACCTTGTACTAAACAGAGTGAACACAATCAAAGCCTGTGAGTTAACCTTGAATTCAGGAACTGTCTTGGCCTCCTTTTACGTGAAATCATGATTGCGTCCACTTATACGTGCTATAATTAAAACCTTATGACGCACATGTAATCCTGCTTTCTGACATAAGAAAATTTTGATTTCTAAATGAAGTATTTGAGTTTTCTCAAAAATTTGGTATTGTTTTTTCTTTGTTTAAGATTTTGTCCTTTATTTGAGAGGGGTTCCCATGAAGAAAAACCCATGTAAGAATATACAGACTTCAAACTATTAAAGCATTTACACATATTTTGAAAAAAATCCCAAAAATAAAATCAAAGCCCAAAATCAAAACCCATCGTTTCAATAGAATTTGAGTCTAAACATATAATTCAAAAGTGGAGAAAAAAGGATAATATTGCTGTGAACTGCAGTGTAGACACAGAAAGATTTAGGAGATATACAATTTTATACCAAAATTTATGATAAATTGTTGATACTGAGGCCACGCTTCCTTAATTATCTTGTATAGTATCTCCTGTAACATTCACTTTATGTGATAAGGCAGTTGACAGATTCATCAGACTTATGAGGACATCTTTGGGAGCTGTGTCTTGAAACACGTCCTTTCTCTTCTAAATTTGTAACCAATATTTGCATAGAAATTTAGAGGTTAAGGATAATTATGAGATATTTTCATTCTTGACAGACACAGAGGGACAGGAGTATTTTCTGTGGGTATATGTATTTCAAATGCATTTCCTAAAAATTTGAATATGGTTCTCCTCACTCTTGCTCTTATTTAATTCTTGTTATTAGAAGTTATCACTACAAGTTAAACAATAAAATACAATATGTAGAAAATATCATTTAAGTCAGAAAGCAACAGATTTGTTGAACTGACAAAAGGTGACAGAGGTGCTTATTGTGTTCTCAATTGTCTTTTAGCTTTTATTTATATCACTTTCTGTGTTTAGGCCTGTATTGGCCTGAGATAAGAAGCAGGGTAAAAAGATACGTGTTTTCATCTTTGACTTTAGTTTCACACCGTAATACTGAAGGAAATGGATTGATTGTAACAGAAACAATGCAGTGGCACTATTCGCAAGAGAGTACTTGCATATAATGTCCCTGCCAATAATTCTGCTCTTTTGTGTTTTACAGGAAATAGTCCTGGTTATTGTGATGATCCAGGAGTACCAGCTCATGGGTCTAGACTGGGGGATGAGTTCAAAACAAAAAGTCTGCTACGTTTCTCCTGTGAAATGGGTTATCAGCTGCGAGGGTCTGCAGAGCGAACGTGCCTGCTCAATGGTTCCTGGTCAGGTATACAGCCTGTGTGTGAAGGTAAGTATTGATACCATTGGCATTTTGACACTATTGACACACTTAAAAATGACTTTTATTCTTTGATTGAAATTTCTTTTTAGGCAGAAATATGCTTTCATAACATTCTGCAGAAAGGTGATATAAAAAAGTTTGCAAGCTGTCATACTCAGATACGAAAGGACCACACAGACCCAGCTCAGTCAGGTAGAGGTTGAGACCATCAAAAGAGGGGCCTCGTTGTTTATTTCACATCATATAAATTCTGGGAATGACCATGGATTGGGGGATGAAGTTACCACCTCTCCAACCACACTGGTCAAAGGAAAAGACCATCAAACTTTCTCCGCCTCAGGAGAAGGAATGAAAACAAAAGAGAACAATTAGCTAAACATAACTCTGTTTACAGAAGGTGCATGAGAACTTAATGGTATTTACAGAAAGTGTGCGAGAACTCCATCACAGAAATGAAAACATCAAAAGACTGCAAAACTCAGAGCGACAGCAAGCAGTTCATGTTTTGCTTGAAAACTAAATCCAAACTGCTAAAGTTTTGGAATATATGTTTATAAGATGCCTGTGAGAAAACAATTTTATTTAAGAAATATTTAGGCTGAAAATAAATAATAGACACCTGAGTAAAGTGTAAGACTGAACAAATGCTTTTGATTGAAGGTATGAAAATGGAGTGATAAATAAATCTGTCATCTGTTTTGTAACAATAAAATAATTTCATCTTCTCTTTATATGTAATATCTATGCATCAAGGACTGAATAAATGATAAAATAAAGTTGCATAAATTAATATCTAAATGAAGTATAAATTAATAAATTCATACATATTTTTCCACAGAAGTTAGACTAATTTCTAACGAGATATTTTTATGCTGCCTCTTTCAGAAGAAATGCAACAGAGAATATTTCTGAAAATCACATTTTAAAATAAGATAAAAAACATAATAAAGTATTTCTACATTTTTTGTGCAGTTAAAATTGGAAAGCAGTAATAGATGAGTTTAAATTCAGGTTTTTAATGACTTCTCATTTACCAAGAATGTTTGAAAAGTTACTTTATCTAATTCATCAGAGCTGATGGATTCTGTAGTATCTGTTTTCTCCTAAACTAAATGATAAAATGGAAGATAGAACAAAATGTTTTTAAGAATTTTTTTTTATTTTTTCACCTACACATTTTATCCCGAGACCAATTGTTCTTTTGCAGTATTCTTCAGCACAGACTTATCTTCTGTCAGTGCAGATATCATCACAACTGTATAAAAATGGCAGTGGGCACAGGATTAGTATTTGAATCAGTATTTTCAGCAGAAAATTGAAGTTTTGCTGTATCCTTTCTACTTCCCTTGCATGAAGACATTGAGTATAGTAGGACAGCAGAACTCAGTGGCCATTATCAGTGTTTGAAATGCTGCTTTTTCCCTCTTTCTTTATAGTGTTTGCTTCAACCTTCTCTTTTCAGAAAAAAAAAAGAAAAACAAGAAAAAAACCTCTTTCTTTCCATTTTTCTATAATCCTTCAATTATTTTCTGTTTAATCTAAGGATGAGATTAGGAGGACAATACCTTTTCATTCCTACAAGTTCAAGTTCCAACCTGTTGAATTTTTCTCTTCACTATTTGAAATTTTTATACTTAAAAAGTGATTAAAAACTGATTAAAAAAACACATTAAGGTATTATTCCAAATATAAATGGTAGACTAATTTTTAATTGGAAAATTATGTTTGTTTTAATCATAAAATCTAAAACTGTTATATTTGAATTATTAGATTATAACTATTATGCTGGGGGGCATGCAGCAGGTGCACATGCAGCAGGTCCAAGTCTTTTTTTTGCTGGGGACCCCAGAGCTGGATGCAATACTCGAGGTGGGAGTCTCAAAAGACCAGAGCTGTTAGAAAAGTTGTTAGGAAAATTCAAAACAAAACCCCAAATTCTTTTTAATGTTTGGTTGTTCCACTGGGAAAAAGACCCCTCACTGCTAAACCTTCCAAAAACCCCCAACCTGTAATCAAAGCAATCAAGGTAAGCTGCTGTCAAATCTTGGACATATGAAGCTGAAACATAATTATTGCCTTAAAGGATTGATATAGATGCCCAAAAGATATGGAGACTGAAACAGAACGTCTGTTCCTCTCTTGATTCAAAAAACAAATGAACAAGATCATAATTTACTATTTATGCATTTTTACAATTGAAAAAGGAGATACCAGAAGACAGGAAGAGAATAGAAAAATGTGCCAAAAGGCAAAACAGAAGTACAGGTCTGTCAGAAAGTCCTGAATGAGCTTTATTTGCTCCAGTGACTGTATTGGGTGGAGTAGAACAAAAAGGACAAACTATCTGAATCAGCAACTGAAAAAAAAGGAAAAAAAAAAATGCAAGAAATAATATCAACAAAGAGAAATAAAACGTTAATTCAAGAATATATCTATTAAATATTTTCTTAGTAAAACTTGCTAGAGGTGTTTTAAAAGACAAGCTATTAATCTAGTTGTTCTTTTCCTTTTTTTTTTCATCCCAGTTAGTCACCTATCATCAAAATACTGATTTTTTTATTTTTTTTTTTTAAATCTCTTCTTTGCAGCTGTATCTTGTGGGAACCCTGGCACGCCAGCCAATGGTATGATAATATACACTGATGGAATATTATTCTCCAGCTCAGTCATTTATGCCTGCTGGGAAGGTTACAAAACTTCAGGGCTAACTACTAGACATTGTACTGCTAATGGGACATGGACTGGCACTGCTCCAGACTGCACAGGTCAGAAAGAAATTTTCTTCCCCTAAAGCTTTAACATAGTAATTCATCCAGCCTTCCTACTGAAAACGATTGTTTTGGTAGTTAAAATAACACATTTTTCCACATTCAGCTGTCTTTTAATACATGAATATTTTTATATATCTAAAGGTACATGCCCTTATAATACATGCTAGATGCTTCCAGAACTATCTTCTTAAGATGGCTACATAGGTAACTTTATTGTATTTGTTTACCTCAGAAATGTCAATTTGATGATACAACTATTTTTTAGAATAATGTTGTATTTAGGTGTTCCTTTAGAGTTTCCTGTAGCATTTTTTTCCTTTTTTTTGCTTGCGGCTTATGCTCAGAGGAGGAAGTTCAGGTAGTTCAAAATCAAATTTTGTATAATTGGTTACATTACTGTGCCAGTTTTTATTGTAAGCCAAATGAGTCAGAATTGATCAATCACCACTCTGCTAAGGACCAAGAATGAAGGAACAGCAAGACTGGGCTATTCCGTCAGGGAAGGTGAGCAGGGGCCAGAGGAGCGCTACAAGGCAAGCAGGGCTAGTGGCCTCACCGACAAGGCCAGACTCACAGTACATCAGTACAGATATACACACACACACAAAAAAAAGAAAATAAATATAAAAAAGGGAAAAAAAAGAGGCATTTTATAACTCTGCCGGAATTGCATTGCACCATCAACTTTAGGCTTAATGAATGAAGGAAGAAAAGTATGAAGGAAGAAAAAGTCCTGTCAAAACTGTCACCAGCTTACCAGTCTGCAGTAGCTGTAGAGCATGCCAGCTGAGGCTACTGTGTTAAAGGAAAACAATATTTGGTCCATGCTATTGAAATGCCTCAGAAAGATATTTTTCTTGACAGAAACAGATTTTTTTCTTGTATTGTACACTAAAAGAAAGGACATTAGGTATGCATGGTTCTATGTTTTGTTACATGTTTATTTAAAAAAATTCCTTTTTTCTTTTCCTCACTAGTGATTAACTGTGGAGATCCAGGTGCATTAGCAAATGGCATTCAGTTTGGAAATGATTTTACCTTTAATAAGACAGTCAGCTATCAGTGCAATCCAGGATATCTGATGGAACCTGCAAGTTCATCTACCATGCGTTGTGTAAAAGACAGCACTTGGAACCAGAGTAAACCAATTTGCAAAGGTGAGCTTTCGAATTTAAATAGTTTACAAGTACTGTTTTGACGTGTATGTGATATTCACTAACCTGTGTCTTTATTTATAAAAAAAATATTCAAAATGTTCTCTGGAACAATTACGGTTTCAAATGCAACTAAAACATTTAGATAAGTATTTGTGTCGAATTTGTATTTATTTTGCACAAATGCTGTTGTATAATAGCAGTGAAAATAGTGACGTTATTGACTAAAGTAGAACAAAATCACTCTGCAATGAAGATTGTCAGAGTGCTCATCTTAAAAAATTATGAATGAAGTACCCCTTTTCCTTTTTGGGCCCATTTCTCTTGCATTAGATGGACAAAATTATGTAACAGGATTCTGCAAAGCAAGCTTTCTTTCAAAGATTCCCTTGTTGCAGTAGTGTAGTCATCATAAACAGCCAAAAATATGCTTCACAAATAGCTAATTACAAGTGCTAGCAGGAAGGTCATAGTGGAGACGAGGCTGAAAGACAAATAAGGCAGCCTGGTGAAAATTGTTAACACTCCTTCAGCAGCCCAGGGAGTAAATTTAACAGCCTAGGGCATCTTGTGCTTATAAAAAGCCTAGGCTGCCAACTCACCTAGCACCACTTCACTGTGATGTCTAAGTCTAGCCTACTAATTAAATTTTGGCATGTGTATTCAACTGACTGCATTTTCTCTCATGAAAATTACTGGCTGAGTGATTTTATGGTTGTGCTCTTTGTTGAAAGAAATTATATGGAAATGTAAACTTGGGCATTGCAGATTTCATCATTTTGGGCACTCTTATCAGAAAGTGGAGAACATCAGAATAATTTCTTAGCCCCTAATTACCAATAAAGTTAATTACCACTGTGTGTGGAAAGCCTTGGAAAAGGAGCAGGTGAATGAGCAAAGTCGCATTAAATAGTACTGCAAAATTAGTTTAAAAGAAAACGCAAATATTTAAAAATTTAGAATCATAAAAACTTATTTATTGAAAGAAATAATGTTTATTGAAAACCTTTACCTAACTCAGTAACCTGTTGCAAAAAATAATCAGTAATGAATATGTAGGGAAAAATTCAAAACTAGGTAAGCTGTGTACTCTTCAGGCTTCTAGCAGCCTCTCACTCAGGGACTTCCTGAACCCAAAGTCTTTGTTTTCACATTTAAATTAGTTTTCTGTCTGTTACAGGCTGCTTTGTCAACACAGGTATGCTTTGTTGGAATGATAGCCTGAAATATATTTTTTTAGATTCAAATGTATGAGTGTATATTATATTGCATATTCCTAAACTCTATAAATTCTCAAAATTTTAACTTTTCTTTTCTGACACAGCTATTACTTGTGGCCCCCCTCCAACAGTACTGTATGGGAAAGTGGAAGGATCTGATTATCGCTGGGGTGCTAGTGTGAGTTACAGCTGTGCAGAAGGCTATCAGCTGTCTAACACAGCTATTCTCTCCTGCGAAGGGCGAGGAGTTTGGCGGGGAGACATCCCACAATGTTTGCGTAAGTTTTCAGGGTACAGTTGTCTGGGGCTTCACCAAAGCTACAATCAGTTGTCTGGGGCTACAGTCACAGAATCAAAATTTTAAAAGGACTCAGCTACATCAGGTAATATATGAATTCCTGCAGGATTCTCCCTCCTTGTACCAAAAAGCTTACCTTGTTGTGAAATTTGAGTGGCTGTCCCTATTAAAGTTCACGATCTTCTTCCTTTCCCCAAAAGTCACCTCCATCTCTTGTTATCTAACTGAACCCTCACCATTTGCCTTACTGGTAATCCTCTTGGATTTTCTGAATTTGACTTTGGTGAGCATGACTGAAATTTTCCCTTACCCTTTTCCCTTTTTTTTCTTCCCTGTTTCCATTTTCATTAACAAGTGAAAAAAAGGATGCTAACCCTTAGCTCATAGCTCATAGCCTTTCTAAGCAATTTTTTCTTTCTGAGGGCGAGTACATCCCCTCATGTCTCACATGTATTTGTTTTTCAGCATTTTCTAAGTCTATCAATTCAACTGTTTGAGTGCTTGAAGTCTTGTTAGGACTCTAATAAACATTTTTCCTTTTATCTAATTAGGGAAAAAATTTCCAGCCTACTCATCTGAGGGTGTCAGATGCGAACAATTGTTTTATTTTTAAGCATTGCAATATAGCATTGTCTGCTTTGGGATTATTTTGTCATCCAAATCTAATCAACATTTAAGTGTCTCAGTTAAAAAGGTCTATTTTCCAGGTTAAGTTTTATGCTTACAATAGCTATACAGTGACAATTAATTTTAAATTGCTGTCAAGAATTTAGCAGATCTACAATTCTACACAGATAAATGAACATAACATTTGCACTCATATTCAGTATGCCTGCCTTGCACATAAACAATGTAGAATACCTCAGGTTGAATCATGTGCAGGTTTTAATACCTTTTTTTTCTTTTTCATTTTTATGTATCAGCTGTGTTTTGTGGTGATCCTGGTACTCCAGCAGAAGGACGCCTCAATGGAAAAAGTTTCACCTATAGATCTGAAGTTAGCTTTCAGTGCAGACCTCCTTTTATTCTGATAGGCTCTTCAAGAAGATTCTGTCAAGCAGATGGTACTTGGAGTGGAATTCAGCCAACATGCATTGGTAATAACTACCACTAATGCATTTTCTACTGAGAATATTCTTGATAAACTATTGCACTATCATAAATCTAGCAATTAGCTACCCAAATATAGAAAATATCTGTGAAATATAAAAAGAACTAGTTAAATAAGGTTATATTTTGAGTATAAAAACTTTAGGATAAACACAATCACATATGAAGTAATTTGTAAATTTACATGATTGCTTGTCTGCTGGAAATGCAGAATGTCAATATGTGCAAGTACATAAAGTTGTGCCGTCTATTTTTAGAATCTCTTGGATATGCAGAAGACTGTGGCAGATTAAAGACCAGATTTTGTCACTGGAGAGTTAAAGGCATTTTTCAGAATCAATCCTAAATCAAAGTGTTTTGGACTTCGTGAATGTGGCTTGTACATCTCTGATCTTTTGAAATTCTGATGAACTCCCAAATACTCTCAGTTTCTCACTGACTGTTGTGCAACTGGTAGGCTTTTAGCATGTTACATCAATCAGACTGAGAGAAATGCTGGGCACCTTTAACTCCCACTGACATCAGAATTCGATCCCACTTGGTGCAACTTGCTAGAGAAAATTATTTGAGTTTTATAATAAAAAAATTCTCTTTGATATTTGTAAACAAACATATTCAGATGTAGATTGTAGGCTATTTATATCTTTTGTTGTGGCTGAGATATTGGTTATATGAAAGAGGCGGGCACTCTGGGAAAAGGTCGTAATCATGATTATTGAGAGCAGCTGTATTTTTAAATGAAGATGTAACAGTCAACAGAATTCTTTTATATGAATTCAAAACTTCTTCTGTCCATAGTTTGAGCAAACTGGGCAATCATCTTACATCTGTATTTGGCTACAGGCTTAAAAAAGCTAAATTTCAGGTCTGCTGCAAAGAATCAAATTTGAAAATGTAATAATGACATTTCTGTTTATATTTTATATCGTATAATATAGAAGCACAGGGAAAGTAGTGCATCAAAGATACAAGTTTTTCTTTTACATCAAAGTTTTTATGTTATTGTTAAAGGAAAGTATTAGATCATCTAACATATTTACAGATATAATTTCTAAGCAATTTGAAAGTTAAGAGCAGTGAACAATACCTAGAACTACACCTAAAAATACCATATACTGCAAGCTTTTCTATTTCTGGATAACAATGATTTCCTTATAATGCTTTGAAAAGTCTTGCTTTGGGTTCTTCAGATGAGGCCTATTTTAAAAAATCAATTCCGCTTCATGTGTCTATTATTAGAAATACCATTCCAGTTGTTGATAATTTTTAAAAAGTTCTTGAGCTGTTCAAGCAGCTCAATGTCAGGAGCATGTTTGCTTTTTATTCCTACACGTTAGGTCAACATCCACCTAACTTTTGAAGCCTTTGGTAAATATCAATCCAGTTGAATTTTTAAGCTCTACTGATGGTCAATATTGAAAATGGGAGTTGGCCAAGAATGAAATTAAATATCACATTATTGTAAATGATAAGTTCAATTTTTGCTCTACAGAAAACTAAAAATTGTTACAGATGAAGTATAGTCACAAGATGTGTTCTTCACAATTCAGTGACAGCACAAAGCAGACTCGGTTGCCGAGAGAAAATCACATACTACCGAAAGATCCATTGGATCAAGTTCTGTGCTGTCTAAATGGTGGATATGACTATGCAACCCCAAAGCCACCATCAGAACATGGGCATTACGGAGTGAAAACATAGTTTCAGGCTGCTTTGAATTACTCTCATGAAACTGAACATCAATTAGTTTTACTCTGTTGGCGCGTGCTTTTTCATGGAGGGAATTTCACTCTCCACCGACAGCTGAGGTAGTACCCCTTTAGAAATTTGTTTTCTTGGTGGCACAGGAAAAAAACTGCACAAAAATAAAAGGTATTTTACTTGCTATAAGAAAGCAGGCTGGTTATGGGTTTGGGTTTTTTGGTTTGTGGGTGGTTTTTTTTGGTTTGAAGAGTTTTGATTGTTTTTTTTTTTTATTTTGGGGGTGGTTTTTAGAAATACTTAATCATTAAGCTGTTCATTTGAAATGAAGAAGAGATAAAGATTTCTAAAGATTTCTCTGTATATTCCAACTGCATTGTGAATAGTGAAATATACTGTGGATTCAAAGAGATTTAAAAGGATAAGATTGCTAAAAATAATGCAATCCTAACTGTAAAGTCTGCGTTACCAGAAATAACTGCAAAAGTATTTTAAAATAATGACAAGGTACTGAAACAAATTACTATTATATACTTGGTAATTCAGTTGGAAATACTAGTGTAATGTATCGAAAAACACACATTCCATTAAAAATTGAATTCTTGTCACCACTAGACATTGATAAAATTATTTAATCTTTGCAAACAGTTTTAGAGTATTCTTTCCATACCATAATAATATGTGTTGTGTTTCACATTTTGCATTAGATCCAGCTCACAATACGTGTACAGACCCAGGTACTCCCCATTTTGGAATACAAAATAGTTCCAGAGGTTATGAGGTAAGTTTTAATTATTATTTATTATCTTTCTAAAATGAAAATTCATTTAATAATTACATAAGAAAATTATTGAGAAATGTTATCTGTAGTCTTAAACGTCTAATGCAAACCTTGAGAAATTTCCACCCCGTTTTTCATAAAAACTCATTCTTCATTCCAAGCTTTTTTAAAAACATTCAGCTTAAAGAAACAAGTTCTAAACCTGCAATATATCGTGTGTTCAATCCTTTAGGAGACTTCAGTAGGGAGGGCTATTTATAAATTGATTACTTAATATGATATGACATGATATAATTACCTTGCTTTATGATCATAATTCTTTCATACATTGATGAATAGTTAGTAAATACCTAACTACCAAAGACCTGTGTGAACCAAAGGCCATGTAGTCCTTGACAAAAAAGTCAGCATGTGGCTTTACTAAATTAGAAATTCATGTTACTTTTTATTCAGTCAGAGAAGATAAAATTATTCTGTGTCGTGTCCAGATTCTCTGTGATGAATGTCCTTTCTATAATTTCCAAATTCCTCACAGGTTATTAGTTTAATGAGTGACAGGCAGAAAAGTGGCTGAGGAAATAAATGTAGATGCAACAATGACCAATCCACAGTCATTATATAGACTGATAAACTTTATGTGGATAGATTTTTCAGGTGTAAACATGTGTGACTGGAATTTAAATTAAGTTCTGTTTTGGTTTGCTGCTTATTTCTGAGCCTAGGGTAGTGTGCCCATTGCAACCAAGTTAGTAGAACTGTTTTCCAAATAGTCCTTTCTGTAAGTTCCTCTGGTTATTGGTACTCTCCCTCTCCTGCAGTTTTTCTGTTTTTTGTTGCTCTGGCTGTCAGCTCTTTTCTTCACCTTCTGCTCCTGCCTGGCTCACAGATACCAAGGCAGTTCTCCCTGAGCCACATCTTGTGGCCTTACCCAAGGTGGTTCTGCTTCTAATAATAGGTGTAGCTGCCTTTCTGATGTCTCATCTTGATCCTGTACCTGTGGCTATTTTCTCTTCAAAAGCAACTCTAATCTTTGCACCTAATTTTATCGGGGAGTTCTTTTCTTTTTTCTCCCCATTTTATCTGCCTCACAAATTGTCTTTAATGACAGAATTGTACTCTCCAATTAAGTGTTCTACTCTCTGTTGTTCATGTTTATGTGGACTGATCTTCTCTGCCCATTCACCTCTAGAGGCCATAGTAAGTCTTCATCTGTTCCACATTAAGTCTTTCTCCAGTATGTGCTTTCACTCTCAGAACACTATCTGGTACCACAACATGGAGACTGCTCTCTAATAGCGACAGAACTAGATTGATTTGGGTTTTTTTCATATATTATTAGTGGGCTGCCTGTTTGTATGACACAGCCAAGCTTCTATAAAACACTTTTTAGCAGTCTTTCCTCATTATAAAACAGTGTGATGACAGGCAGCAGATCTTTGAAGGTTTTTCCCCTGTCTACCAGCATCCTGTCTTGCCCCATTCGTTCTTTGCCTTTTGTGCTTTACTACGTTATGACTTATGAATGCCCCCAATGTTTTTCATCCAAGTATTACACAAAGAGTGTACTGCTTTTGTTTTAACTTTTACCAGTAAAATGAAAAAGCAGTGTAACTCTTTAACTACCTTGAACCTATGTTACTTTTTGCTTGGTCTTTTGGAGCACTGAGAGAAGATTTGCATCTCATTATTACTGACAGATATGAGAATTGACACAAGTAAGATGACTTAGATTCAAGACTAGCCACACACACTGTTCTACTCCCTACTAAAGACATGCTGTGTGTCCTTGGCAGGATAGAGAGAATAATATGTTTAAAAAATAGTTAGAAAGACGTAATTCTACAAAGCCATATTGGTAATATGACCTTTAAAAAAAACCAGTGATTTTCCCAAGCTACTTCCAGGAGAAATGGTATAGCATTTGCTAAACATCTGTCATGATACGCAAGTTTTATATAATTGAGTGTATAGATAACAGGTATCTACTTTTGAATATACTAATTTGTAATTTCCATTTAAGTCCTTCTATGCCATTTGCAGTGCAGAGCTATCTGCCTTTCTAAAACTGCAAGCTCTTACTAATACACATTGATCACTACTCATTCGCAACTTACACAGTTTGTGTGATATGTTACTTTATTAAAGTAATGTAATTTCCAATAATGTAAATTTTATCTTATTTATTTATTTATTTATTTATTTATTTATTTATTTATTTTTGCCAAGATTTTTTATCCAAAACAAAAACAATGCTTTACTGATTAGCCCTGTAACATTAAATAACTTGGCCTGGAGTTACGTTCTGGTTGCTTTTGTCAATGCCATCAATAAGTTCATTTTACTAGAACTCTCCACACAATCTCTCTCTCATCTCTTAAGAAAATTCTTTATCACCTGCAATTTTGTATGTAGTTTTCATGCATATCTATTCCCACTGGAAATCTTAAGAGCATTTTTTCAGTTATTTTACCTTTTCTTCTGAGGAAGATTGTATCATAGTTGACCAGAGGAAGGCTTTCCATGACTTCATGCTGCTAGTTGAACATCTCAAATAAAACGTAATAGTAACAAACGCAGTGTAAAAAGTTTTCACGTGGAGTTTACTCTAGTGAATTCATTTGTAGCTGAAACAGTTCTTCATAGTTTTTTCTTTTCCCTCTAAAAGACCCCATTTTTAGTCAAATCACACAATGAAAAACCTTTAAAAGACTTTATGGTCAAGTTCTATCAAAATATATGCAGTGATGTACAGGAAAGAGAAGCATTTCAGGCATTTAGTTTGCTTCTCTCACACTGACAAACTAATCAACTGAAATGTATGAATATCATTCTTTCCCATGGGAACAGCCTTGTCAATATTTTTCCACATATAGCTTTTAAATAAGGTTATGAAAGAATCAATTACTCAACCATTTCTTCACATTAAAGAGAAGTTTAACTCTAGAAACAGTAAAAAGCAGATACTTTTATTTTTGAAAAAATCTATATTAACTTATCACTGTCTTGATATCTGACTACACATGATGGATACTTTTGTCTAACATTCTGGTTTAATCCTTAGGTTGGGAGCACAGTCTATTTCAGATGCAGAAAAGGTTATCATATTCAGGGATCTACCACCCGTTCCTGTCTTGCTAACTTAACTTGGAGTGGCATACAGTCTGAATGCATTCGTAAGTCTGGTTTCTATTCTAACGACTTAGAACACTGTGCAATTTTAAGAGATACAAAGTGATACATGTGGGTATTCATAACAAATTATTTGCTACAAAGATGGGAAGCTTTATTTAAAACAGGTTTTTAAATGGGTTTTTTTTCTGGTTTCCTATTCGAAGACTAAAGATGTATTTGGGATATTAATTTGAAGGAAGATTTTTCAGATTTTTTTTTAATTAAGTTCACAATAATTCTATCAGTTTTACTCAAAAAAATCTGTCCTAGTTAACCTACTGCATTTTCTTTTTTAATTAAGCTAGGATTTTTTTGTATGTATTGGATTAATAAAGAATGGAAAGTGACCTGAAATATGCATGGGACTATTTCGTTACCTAGTATTTTGTGAATCATAAACTAGAACTCAGCAAAATCCATCTTTTCTAGGCTATGCATGGTTATGCAAATTATTAGTATACTTGTAGCTTTGTGTGAGTTGGAGGACATCAAATAACTATTGTATTATAATACACTGACCTAAGCTAAAAAGAATTCATTACAATGACCTGAGATTCTTATCCTGTTTTATATTATCTTTGGGTTGTTATAAATGAACACCGTGTGGCACAGAGAAAGAAGCATACTGAGTAACCACATCTGTTATAGTCAATTTTCTATGACAAAACATTCTTGTGGAACCTTTATTTCAATTGAAATGCTTTTATTTATCACAGTAACCACTCAAATTTTCAGAACACAGAGTGGAAGTGATGCTTGAAGCTGTGACAGTACAATAATTCACAGGACCAATCATTGCACCATGTACAATGGCATGTGCTTCCCCTCATTTTAGCTGTTTTCTGATTGCTATCATGATTTCATTTTGGTGTATTCTTGAAAAATATGTGACAGTATCATTTCCATCCCACAACAATATAACTATACACTCTGAGTGTTACTTTTACAAGTAATAGCTACTTGACATTGCTAAAAGCTATCCAGAGTTGTCATGCCTTTATTTCAAATTGCCTACTCTAATCCTATGGGAACTGCTTACCACTATGATTTCTAACTGTAAAAACCCCTTTGCAGCTCATGCTTGCAGGCAGCCAGAGACACCAGCACATGTAGATGTGAAAGCAATAGATCTTCCTACTTTAGGGTATACTTTGGTGTATACCTGTCAGCCAGGATTTTTTCTTGCTGGTGGATCAGAGCATCGGACATGTAAACCAGATATGAAATGGACAGGAAAATCACCTATTTGTAAAAGTAAGTCATTATTCAAGTGGTTTTTTGGATCCTACTTGGTTTGAATTAATTTTCTCTGACATTTTTATTTTGTTTAGTAGGATTGATTTTTTCCACTTACTATTTAATGACACCCGTGACACAACAGCTTTTACTGTATGAAAGAAACAGTGAAGAAATCAAAGTGAGCATAACATCTAGAAGTCATGGAGGAAGACGAGGGGATATGTGTGTGTAAATGCACAGGCACACATACATATGTTTAACCCTAACAACAGCAAACAAAACCTAAACAATATAAAGTACTACTTTTAACTGCATTTATCTTTATGTCACAGTTTTAAATAGTATTGCAATGTATTCAGTGCTTAATGTATGATATTCTATAAGAACAAAAAGAGTTATTTAATAGCCTAGCTTTTAGATTCATGCAGGTATGCTTTTAGTCTAAGGAAGTCTTATAAACTAAAAATGAACAATAAAGTAAGAAAAAAGATCTTTGCACTAGATTCCACTCTTATATCAATGTAACTTACATATAGTTTTCTAGAGTAGATCTAAGTATATAGATATGAGGTCTGAATTTGCGTTTCACATGCGAATCAACAAGGCTATTAGTTCTTAATTCAGAAAAATAAAATAAAATTATATTTAGAATATGAATAGAGGAAAAATAATCAGATGCCATGGGAACATTGTTTGCAGTATGATTTTTAATTCTAATATATCAAAGTATGCTGAATAGTTTTAATGTTTGAACAATATTTATTTTTCTTTAATGTAAGGGCAGACTTCTTTGATTCAGCATTGTTATATGAACTACATATCAGAATTTGTCTTTATTCTGTGTCCCTAAAGGATGATTTTTCATAGATACTGTATAATTAATGATTTGTTTGGGGTTTTTAGTTTTATTTATTGAAGATAAAATACAGTACAGAGTTATAAGAAGAGATTTTTTTTTAATTGTGTTACAGTCTTTAGGTGTAATTCCAGTTGAGTGTCCTACGCTTTTTGTGCTTTCTTAGCGCTTGATCAGTCTAATTAGTGAATTTCTGCTCCTGAAGACCAAACCTTCCAATGGGATACTATCCTTTCTAATGTGCCAAATGATGAGTCCAGAACCTGATCTGGATCAGTGGACATAACTTTGCTGAGTGTACCAGAAATATAGTAAATTACACCTTCGTAATTCACAAAATGTGATCCTTTCCCATGATATCTGATCCTGTTATATGAATCAAGCTATCTGGCTCTTGCTGGTTTGTGTCATAAATGCATCAGTCTTTCTTAACACAATTTTTACTATGTTTAAAATACTATTATTCATAATTAGATATAGTATTTGTCCCCTCTATAAGGCTCTCTTTTATAGCACTGGGACTGATATAAAAATTTTAGCCCTAAATGTATGAGATACTTAGCTAGCCCAACAACTTTCCACAGTAAAAATGTTGTTTACCTAAATTATTTTCTGATATTTTTGTGCGAGTGGATAGGTTTAAACATGTAAAGTATTCAAGACAATTTATTTATGTTTTAAAAATGGCTCTATTGGATAAGAGATGATTGCATCCAACAGGTATTGTTTTAACATTCTATTAAAAAGAAAACATACAAAAACTACACAAATATGTTCATGAAAATGATAATTTGTCTTTTTACTTGTAGGTAAAGGAGTGAGAGAAGTTAATGAAACAATAACTAAAACTCCAGGTTTGTATACAAGAAGAGCTTTAGATCTAAATAAATTAAATTGATTTACACCCAAGATTGTTATGGATAATCAAACTATTTCCAATATTTTAGTGAAGTATTTGTTACTAATTTCCAAGGAATATAAATGTTGAGGTCTTTCATAATAACAAGTGACGTGTGAATCCTATTCTATGAAATTCTTTCACAAACAACTTTTTAAAAATTTCTATAGTGCCAGTTTTTTGAATTGCACAAAATCCCTTCTCAAACAAACAAAAGTGTATATACAGAAACCTCAGATTTAATGTAGTTTTATATCAGAGAGATTGCTATAATGGAGAGCCTTATAATGAGTGTATACTATAACTGCAGGGATTAGGTTCAGTCAAAGTTCTGTCTTTAAGACTGCAAGTGGTGTAAGAAGTATAAAAAAGCCCACCCCAAAAACAGTTTTGGAAATATTCTTGGACATCACTTCACAGAAACTCTCCATGTACTCCAAGATAGGATTTCCAAAACAGTGTGGACTGCCTGCAGGTGGCAAGGCAGGCAAACATTACTGCTACTTTTCTATGCCACCTCATGAACATGTATGCAGTTAACCTATTCCTCCTGCCAGTGACAAAATAGACAAATGCATCTGAGAAATCCTCATTCAGAAAATGAAAGTCCTAATTTTTTTTTTATTGACTTATTTAACAATGAGCGGAGTTGTCACCAAATAAATGAGCTTGCAATTCTATGTTTTGATTTTTAGCAAAGCTGCAGGGAAAATAAGATTAATGGTTCACACTCATGGCAATTCACAGAAGGACTCTGTAGAGTAGATGGGATAAAAAGGTATTTCTGCTAATAATTAACCTTCCTGGAGAGTTTATTAGTGAGAGTGTCAGGTGAATCCATAAATGGGTTCTTCTGAAATGCATTACTTCTACAGACTCACAATAAAGCAGGATATAGTGTTCATTCATTATAATTAATATACAATCTTCTTTTATTGGAGGCTTCGCCTCACCAAAAACCTAAGGTATGCATTAATCTGCTACCACACAGGTTTTGAAGTTTCAATTCCAAATTAAAATGTAGACCTAGTTTCCAAATACATTTGCTATGAGGAGTGTCAGTATCAATTCACACAATATCATGTCCTTTATAACTAGTTTTGATAAGTACTACTTAAAAGCTATTTAAAAAAAAAAAATGAAATGCTGTGATTGAAATAATAATAAACAGATAATAGTAGTAAATAATAGTAAACAGAAAAGTGAAACTGTAACAACTGATAGTAATTAAGAAGAAAAACTTTTAAGTGGTTTTCAAAAAACAATTCTGCACTATTATTATGTGTTTTAAAATTGTTAATTCTCTTCAGTATAGAACATTATGTACTTTGAAATGCTTTCTTTACATTGTTAACTTGAATTTTGATACAATTTGATATTGTATTGCTGCTCTCTGTATTTTGAACAGAATTAAACTAATATTGGTAAACTACAGTTTCTGTAACAGAATAGATTCATGTTCTGATTTTTCACCTTTAGACAACTGAATGCAAGTTACATTTATTGTTTATTAATTTTTTTTTGCCAGAGTTAATGTCTTCATAAGCAATAGTAAACATTTTTACATGATTGAGTATAAGTTGCAGCTAAAGAATTCTTACAATATCCATGGGAGAATTAAGAACTATATTACTCTGTTTGGTTTCCATGGTTCTCACTGCTTTGTATAGTCTTCACAAAAATAGTTAGGAAGCTATTTTAATGAGTAGCCATGGATTTTCCCAATTGTCGTGTTCTGAGAACAATCAGAGCAGTCAGTGCAGTATTGGAATATTAATAGCCAGTTCATTTTTCTCATTTTGCATTTGCCCACAGTGGGTGGGAAAGGCAGAGACCTTGTAAGTGTTCTGCGCAATTGTCTCAGAACCTCTCTAAAGCAGCATCCCTGGGGACTGCAGCACTTGTGTTTTAACGTTTTAAAAAAAAAACATGGCTGGAAGCAGTAATACAATTTTTTCCCCTACTGATTCTGTTCATCTGCAGCAAGTGCAAATTCTGTAAATACTGAGTCAGTGGTACTATTTTGCAAAGCTTAACAGCTATTATTGGTAGAGTGCTTAGTCAAACTATGTACTGAAGATGCTGAATGTGGTGAAAGTATGGAGTCCTTTATAAAAGTCTTACATAGTACCTCTCTAGTTCATACCACTAATACTAGATGTTCACCTTCATGAGAACATTTCAGACACACAATTTTGATTAAAAACATAGACAAATAAAAATAATTGTAATATTTCTTTTTTAAATACCAAGTTTCAGATGTAGCTATGTCGCTATTGTAGCAAAACATGAGAAATGCATAGGAAAAAGAGTCTGAAAGACCCTTTACAGAATCCATGTATTTGCAGAATTTATAAAAATTCTAAGGACTGTGACATGCCAATTGAAATATAATGCTTCAGATTTTTGGTAGTAAGTTGAGGTAACCTTGTGTAAAGCCTCACTGGCTTTTACTTTGGAAATGGAACAGTTCTGGTTATTCAAAGCTGTTACCCTCAAAGCCATTTAATAGGACTCTGCTCAGTTGGAATCCAGTGATAGAACCAATAACATACTAATGATGTTTTCAAATAATTCCGCACTGAGCTTGAACATTTGCTTGTGAATTTTGTACAACTTGAAAGCAAAAGACATGGAAGAAGTTAGTTATCCTTTAGTCAACAGCTAATCAGCCTTCTGATTTTCAGATGTATTGCATGTCAGGTATTATTGCCCTGGGTTTCTTTTTGATCCATTTTTGCAATACGTGATTAGGCAGAGGAGGAAGTATCCATGGAATTTATTTAAAATGGATACAGAGAATACGTGCACTGATAGATTTTCTTCAGAAAAGACAGCTGCCTTTATATGTGCTCAGAGTTTGACAAAGTGCAAAAAAAAATCGAATTATTTAATTTAAGGTCTTAATTAGAAGAGTGCGAAACACTTCTAATGTCAGTCTTTAGCTATTTAGAAAGTATCATTAGTAGTGGTCATGGATATTAAGGGTGAATTTTAATACTTGCTAGGGCTTTCATTTTGTCGAGATATGATGTGATTGGTTAAACAATTTAAAATACAACATTTAATACCTATATAATTTATTTTTTCTGTGTAGAGGAAAGATACCGATAACATCAAATAAATAATCCAAACACATATACTTCTTCCAATAATTCATGCTTCATTTTGTAGGATTTTTACTTCAGATAGTTTAAACTGCAGTTCTTGAGAAATGGACCTTTATTTTAAATAAAAAAAAAAACTTCATTCCTTGACAACTTCACTGTTCACAGGCACAATAATATTGTATGGAAAAAATCTGTGTAGTCTAAAAATTACTGATAAAACTGTACTAGAAATTCAATCAATTTTGTTGAATATTCAGTTGGTACTCAGTTGAAAATCACACGCAGTGCTGCTTCAGTAGATTCGTGAAACAAAAGGGATGGCCTAAGAGTATTTCCTTCCATGAATTTCTGGTTTCAGAATATTATTGTCTTTTCTTTTCCTCATACCTTAAAGTTACAGGGCTTTAGGGGAAGAGTCTATTATTTTTCATAGTCTTGAGGACTTGTATGATTCACTGAATCACACAAGCTTTAAAGTGTGAGGTTATTTGAGAACATATACTGTGATGGACAGGTGTAGTATATTATAGGCAATTGTGTGGAAAGGCCATTAGTTATATTGTCTTTATTTTTGTTAGAATTTTTATAATAATACCTCCTTAGAACAGTGGATTGATTGTCTAAAAAAAGATGAAGAACATAAGTATGGCTAGAAAGATTGTTACTTCATTGTCGTTTACTTCTTTCTTTCTTTCTTTCTTTCCCCTACTTTTATTTAGTTCCTTCAGATGTATTTTTTATAAATTCACTGTGGAAAGGGTTTTATGAATATTTAGGAAAAAGACAGCCTGCTACTCTCACTGTTGATTGGTTCAATACTACAAGCAGCAAAGTGAATGCCACATTCATTGAGGCATCCAACATACAACTCAAACTATCAGGTAGGTTCAGAACTTGGTGTTAAAGAAGCTGTTCTTATAATTCTTTTTTTAATCTGTTCAGTTTTGATGCATTTTCATCCAAATGGAAAATGAAACAAAAACTTTATATTTTCACTAAAAATAATTTTCTTTTGCAAAGGGAAGGGTTTTAACATAATGGTCTGTACAAGCTTCTGTCACTTCATGTGCAGTCATCCATCTATTTAAGCCTTTATATTTCAAATAGATATTGAGGTAGGGTTTATTTATCTTAGACTGTTGGGTTGCATTGGTGTGTTGAAATACACGAAATACTGAAGTGGCAGATAAAATCTGTATAGGCATATTAAGAATTGTATCATTGAAACGCTCAATTAATGAATAATGATTAATATCTACCTTAAAACAATATGGTATTAATAATGGCATAACATAAAATAGGCACAGATAATTAAATAACTTTGTAAATTATGCATACCTTATAAGCAACATCACGCATTCCTTTCTGCAAATCTAACTGTGAAGTTCAGATTTAGCCTCTCATCACAGTTATATTGAAAAGAACATTATCAGCTATCACAATCTTTTAAGGTCAAGAGTTCAGAGAGAACTGCAGTAGTTGGTTGCCAAATAGGAATTTTCTTTCACTGCACTACTGATATCTACTGTAGCAATATACTGTTGTGATGTCAGTAAAATCCATTTTTTTCCAGGTCAAAGAAATTCCAGGTAAGGAGTTCTATCTGTATTCAGAATTACTGAAATACTGTATGAAAAGACAATTATTCTTGCCCTATTATGTATAAAATTAAGCAGTACAAACCTATCTTTGCATGCTTTTATCAAATCTGATGAGTCAAAGGATGAGTTAAATAAGATCCAGCCATTACAGTATTTAAATCTTGAGGTTTTCCATGTTATGAAATTCTGTTATTACAGAACGTTTTCTACAAATTCTTTTAGTTCTAAAGCAATATACTTAGATTTGAAGGGATACTTGAACAAACTGGTTGAAAATTTGTTTAAAAGGCATGTCTTGCCTCCTTTATTTTAATAGGTGTTTACAAGAAGGAAGAAGCCCATTTGCTCTTGAAAGCTTTTCAAATTAAAGGACCCAGTGACATCTTTGTAAGCAAGTTTGAAAACGACAACTGGGCACTAGATGGTTATGTAAGTACCCAGGCTGCCATGGATAAAGATTACTGAGATTAAATTCTGAAGTAATTTGTGATTATCTATGTAACTGTGTCCATTTTTTTGTATTACAAGTATGTAATCCAGCACTCTGAGTGTCGGTGTAGAGATTGGATTACCTTTTTCTTTCAAAAATATGTATACAAACTTCTATCTGCTGTACTCTGATTAGAATTTTTAGTTTATGAAAGGGAAGGGGGAGTGAATCAGCATATTTTTGTCTTGTTTCCTTAGATGGGAGTGGGAATTTTACCTTTAGAAATAGTGTCCTTTTTTGGTTTGGTAAATAGTTCACTGTAATAAAAGTACACCTAACCTTGAGGAAAAACAGTGTTGTTTTACTTTTTGGATTTCTTCTTTCTACCTCGTGATACTTTCTATGGAAAATAATTTTAAATCTGACAATTCAGCAGGCTTCTATATTTGCATACTAATTCAATTATGAGTATGGCATTTCAAGAATTTCAAAACCCAGCAATACATATTAGATATTTTTAAATCATTCCAGGTGTTATTTTGAAATTTGGTTTAATACTGTTGCAAATAAATAAAATAAATTATTTAAAACAATAAATATTGTATAAGCATAGAAAATTCACTAATATTTTAAAGCCTAAAAGTGAAAATCTGGGCTCCATATTATCTGTTCTAAGTCAGAAAAACAAATGGCTAAACATTGTTATGCATTCATTTCAGACATCTTTTTTTTCTATTTCAACATATTCTAGGTATCCTCAGGGCTTGAAAGAGGAGTTTTTACCTATCAAGGTGATATACATGGAAAAGACTTTGGAAAATTTATGCTCCAAAGACAAGGTACATGCTTTCATAGATCTTTAATATGTATCATCTTTTGGGGTCTTGCAAGAATGAATTCAACAAATTACTCAGCTATCTAGCTGAAGTAGGCATGTTTATTTCACACTACTCCTATCACAAAACATAACCAAATATGCATATTTGAAATATACAGTTCAAATCCTGATTTAACTCTGCTTAACATGATAGTAACATGTTAACAGGTAGTAACATAGTAACATGATAGTAACAGGTTTTCTAGTATATCAACCTAATAACTACAGGATGCTCTTAAAGAGAACGCCATTGCAAGCACTTGCTTTTCTTTTTGAAAGTACCAGGGATGTCATGAAATGAGAACACATTTCTTGCTTTAATGTATAAATTGTAGTTAGAATCATATAAGACATTAAAAGGACAGAATCAACCCTAATTTTGATAGTGTCATTTGAAGAGTGCTTGTTGCTGGTGGATGTTTTCAGAATATGTATGTATTTGGACAGAATTTTACTTCACTGTCAAAAATATGAAAGGAGTATCTCAGGTATGTATTACAGCTATGGGCTCAGGTGCTCTAGCAGCTGGTGTACAACTAGTTATTTTACTCATAAAATAGTTTTATCATAAAAAGTAACAAAGCATTTACTTATGAAATATTCACTCATAAAATATTTTGGCAAATACCAAGTGTAGGCATCTGCATTTCCTGATCCTGGAACTACTGCAAAGTGGTCAAAGCATGGTATATGTACAGAAAAGTACTGGTCTAGGATGAGGAGACAGCCTAGCCAGTATCTCTATGGCAGACTATATGTACACTTTATAAATTGCCTTGGTTCCATTAGCTTCACTGGTGCTGTACTCAGGGCTCTTTAGAGTTCTGTCAAACCTCTCTTATACTTCTTTGCTCTATTAACTGCTGTAGTAGCAGTTACGCTGTGGATTGGCTCATCTTGGCCATCTCTCAAATTGCTAAGCATGTTTAGTGACAAGGGGCAGAAACCCATCTCTTCAGAGTCCCAGCCTAAGAACTGCCAATTATTGAAGCCAAATGCAAGTTCAGTCTTCAGAGTAAACTCTTGTGTGGGACAGATTATTTGTCTGCCTCTACTTTCATGTAATCTCTATTACTGTGGTATCTAAGCTGCTTTTGCTTTCTGATTTTAGCTATCACACTGTAAAAGTAGAGCATCAACATTTGTTCAAATGTCTGTCTCTTAAGCAGCCTTTGGTATCTTAAAACAGTAAGAATGTGGTTTGTTATTTTTGTTTAGGGGGTGTGTGTGTATTTGTATTCGCTATTTTCTTAAGCAAGGTCAAAAAATATATCCATAGTTTGCCAGCTACCTGAAATAAAAGTTTGATTCTATGTGAAACTGATAACTCATGGGGGTAAATGAAGAATAAACAGAAAGTTAAACAGTTACAGTTTTCCAGTGGGCGTATTCTACAGTAGTGGAAAACATTGTCCGTGTCACCCTTTTGAGCTGTAATATAGGAGCTCAGTTTGTGTATTTCCAAGGCTAGTAAGGAGCTGGAGTGTCCAAATTACACCTGCATTTCTGGACTGAAGGCTTCTCATCTTCAGCTTTGACATCTTGGTAGAGAGCTTGCTGCAAATGCAGATACCATCTCTTTTACAGGATTGCTAAATAGACACTGATTTTCTATAAATTGCTTATTCTCTATTGAAGACTCAATATCTAAAAGGAAACAGCAAATTTCCATCCAATACAGGTCATGATATTTGACAATATCCTCTTACATTCAAGGGTAACTTGCTTTGTTTTTTAAATCTATTCTGTTCATGAATATTCTGCAGAGATGATGATCTCATATATCCTCTGTCTGAAGACTTTAAATATTTCTGGGTTTTAAGTAAGCTAAATTATTTATTGCCTTTACAGTAAGCCAAAAGAATACATAAACTGGTGCATACATAAAGCAATACAAAATTCTTCACCTGCAAGCATACTTCAAAGACAGCATTTGTGGAGAGCTACTTGGTTAAGTGGGAAGACCAATGTATTAGATGAATAATTTTCTATAATACAATGCTAGAAAAAGGCTGGTCTCAGTGGGTATCACAGAATATTCTGAGTTGGAAGGGACCCACAAGGATAATCAAGTCTAACTCTTAAATTAATAACTCATACGGTGATTAAGCCCACAATGTTGGCATATTAGAACCGTGCTTAGAGTATACTCAGTCTGTTAGGTTATAGAAACTTGGTCTCTTAAAGGCTGCAAGTCTGTGGCTTGGTTCAGTTTCTTCAACTGCTGAGTGCCTATGCCTCAACACTAAAATTCTAGAAGATGTTTATTTTAAAATCTTGTTCATCCCAGTCTGGACACTTCTTTTAAAATTGTATGAAAAGGTGGCTTTGTAAGAAGAGAAACCCTCTTCACAAAATTATTATTTTTCCATATTTATTTTCTCTGGAGAAATACAATGAGCTTCCATCTCTTTCTTTTTTTTTCCTCAAAGTAATTTTTTGACTTGTCTAGATTGACATAACATATATTAACAGAAAAATTAAATATGCATAATTAATTTGCATCCGTTTTATAGTAGATCAATGGCTGTGGAATACACATCCATCATTTGAAATTATTCAACTCTTAAAACTCTTGAATATCATGAGATGTGAATTTTAAATTTCACTCTATGAATCATCCTTCCACTCCAGATCATTTCACACAACTTCCATCATTCATGAAGAAACTCTACATCTAAACAGGGTACTGAAAGCTCCAGAGTACAGAGCTGTTGTGTGTTAGCTAAAGCACAAACAGATAGCTAGAGTAATGAGCTGTGAAACTGTATGGTAACACACGTCTACACCCAATGAGGCACCTATCCAAAGAGTCTTTGCTATCCAGCAGGTTCAGTCAGGTGAAGAAGTTCCAGCCTGTGTTGTTCCTTGGAAGGTGCTGATTTTCTTTCTGTGTTGGTATTTATTTCTCTTAAATCCTTGACCTGGTAACCATCCTTGTCTCAGAAATTACTCTTAGGTGTGTAATTCTACTTTTCTTAATCTTGCATGGCTTTTGCTGTTACACTTTCTCTGACTTGAACAGCATTTCTCATAGTAAAGCTGAGCCATGCTGTACTGATGCCAGTCAACTGAAACCCTGAGCTAGGAGTCAAAGGAGAAATGCATATGATAGATCCAAACAATGATAAGAAAATGTTCTTAATCACAGAATCATGGAATGGCTTGGGTCAGAGGGACAGGGTTGCCACCATGAGATTAGATCGCATAGTATTTTCTTTAAAAAATTTTCTAGTACGTATAAATGACAAGACTTATCAATCTTCTCAAGAATAGAAGTACACAGCTTGTACATTAATGATTTCACTGTGTGTTATCAAAATTTGAATTCACCTGACTGCTGTTGTTTTAGGAGGCTAAAGCCCTGTTATTACGTGAAATGTTAAAAAAACCCCAAAACATTTATAATCTTACTGAACATCCCTCTATTAAATAACATGTTTCCTAGTGACAAATTATGGCTGTTTTATTGAAAAGTAAACCAAATTATCTTTTGCATACATTTTGTGTGTGTGTGTGTGTGTGTGTGTGTGTGTGTGTGTATTTAGATATTTCCACTTCTCTGTTTTTAGCTGTGGTAGCAACCACTACCTTTATTTGGGCCGTACAATATGCTTTCCCATTTCTTATCATGATAATGCTGTCAGAAGAATGACAAAGTTCACATCAGGATAATCACAAACAGCTCTTAAAATTATTATAATAAGTAGACCAGACCATGTTGAAGTTATACTGAGTCACACACATGATTAAAATTCAGATTATGCAAAACTTCAGTGAAGTTTCTTTTCGTAATGAAAAGCACATGCAATGCAGAGTCTGAAGCTGGTCAGCACTTCTCCAGTTAAAGGCTGTAAACTTCAATCAAAAATGTCAAGTTGTGTTATCTTAAGTGTGGTACTTCAAAAACTGTAGAGATACAGAATATGTGATTACCTCCACTAGGAGTTTTGAGTAAAGAATTAAATGTGAATCAGTTATCCAACATAGATAACTTAAAGAAAATTCTTGAAGTGTAAATTTGTGCCTGGTTTTAAATGTAGAGTTTCACAGCATTTTTTTAAATTAACTAAATATACCAAAAAGTTCATACCAAGAGTTGTTTATTATGAATTTTATAATTTTTCTGCTACTTGTACATTAAAATGTATTTATCATATGTGGCATGATAATAGCTTTGAGATATAAGTTAAGACTTCATTGATCACACATACTTCTGTTTTGAGATTTATATAAGAGTTTGAATATTCTTGATTTTCGTTGATGTAAGTTGACTTCAATGAATTTAATCATTACTGTATTTTTTATTAATTACTCCAAATAATTGGAAAAACAGCTTGTGATTCTTGTGGTAAAGGATGAAGAAAGTGATAACTGCATGTGTTTGTTTTTTTTTAAAGTCTGCTACTTCTTCTAACTAATAAAAAACATTTAAATTAATATTTCTAAAAGTTTTATTAACTGTTGGAACTAATTTAGTTTGTCTGTCTTTGATTTAGATAGGTTGGAGAATGTCCAGTACTTGTACAATACAATAGAAATACATAAATTTATGCCAAGCTTATTTCCACAGTTTGAGTTTTGGGACAAATATTGGATTACTAAATCTCAAAGATTTTTATAAAATGGCTATATTCTAAAATAGTTCAATGTTAAGATATTCCGGAGTAGTGTGACAAAGCTCATAATGTGATCCCCAATACCTCAATAATAAGTTTATTAATTTGAAAATGTTTTCCTTCATCAGTTCTGCAGAGAAATATGTAGAGAAGTGTAAAACATGACAGAACATTAAGACAGTGAAAAAGATTGTAGAACAATATTTTGTCATATTTTAAGTGATCAAATGTGGTAATACTGAAATTCCTAGGGAGGCTGACTTCATTTTAAAGGCAACTTAGTTCCTTCCTAAAACTTAATACATTTTTTAAAATTAAATGTGCAAAATGTATTATAATATTAACAGTTGAAACATCTAAGGTTTAAAGATATCTCACGGAACAAAAACTTATCTCATTTGTCTTTTGCATTGAGCTTCAACTGCAAAAAATCATAGAATCATAGAATGGTTTGGGTTGGAAGGGACCTTAAAGATCATCTCGTTCCAAACCCCCTGCCATGGGCAAGGATGCTGTTCACTAGATCATGTTGCCAGTCCCCCATCCAGTATGACCTTGAACAGTTACTGGGATCATAGGAGAATTGTTATTTTTTTCTCTGTTTTTCTATTTTCTCAGGTTTTGAACTTATTTAGATGTTTTCGTAGACTGGTGAAATTAGCATAGTCACCATGTCTTTGCTATATAACTGGTTTGCACTAGAGTCCTGAAAAGACTAATCGATGCTGTTGCTATCAATGAGGGAGTTGTGGTGTTTGAAACACTCTGTACTGGTGGTTTGGAGCGTTTCTGAGAGGCAAACAGCAGTGTCTCCTGTTCTTCTCCATTCTCAACAGCAATAATATACCAGAATAGCAAACACAGCTATCTGTCCAAGTCCCATCCTCTCCGTACATTCTGTCTGTCCTAATCTTTCTTCCTTGAATAGGATTTATATTGCTTTCGGAAGAGCTGTGAGTTCTAACTGGCAACATGATATTAGGTCTCAAAATTTTTTTTTCTAAAAATTTTCTGTATTTTTCATTATAAAACTGTCTTTCATCCCTCACAGTTTGAATTGCCAAGGTGGTCAACTATTAAAGAAATTTAGGGATGTGTCTCTTTATACTGATGAAAAAATGTGTTCTGCAAAATGCCTTACAGTCCAGGTTATCTGCCTGTCCACAACAGGAGCCCAGCGAAACCATGCCACAGGCCACTGCATTTGCATTGTCTGCACTCAGTTCTAGCCCAGTGCAAACACAGCTGCCAGAGGGACATGAACACAGGTGCAGACTTGGGAGGGCTACTTTGCTGAGCAGAACCACTGTGTTTTACTGCAGTTGCCTCAGTTTTCCGTTCCTTGTTCATGTTTGTTGTGGGCTTGCACTGCTTGTTGTTTCCAAGCTGAATATTAAGACTGCTGGAATACAGTACTTTTGCAGAATTAATTTGTTTTTCAGAAGTTATATGGCTTGGCCTTTTTAAAGTGACTCACGATCAGTGTATTCCATAATTATTTTACTTGCTGAATACTATTTTCAAATAATTTTGATATTTATTCATATATCATGAGGTGGTATTAATATTTATACTATGATGCTGCATGCTATTTATTTCAAGTTTTTAAGTAGAATTATTTCATCAAGACACCACCTTCTTTAACTCTTGAATAAAAAGAACACCATTAAATAGATAACATGGGAATTTTATTACTTCCCATAGTTAATATGGAAATTTTATTTCTGTCACTTTTGTTTCATTTCAGGTCCTTTAAGTGCAGATACAGACCTTTCAAATCACTATTATGGTACAAACAGCAGTTCGGTTGCAGCTGCCATCCTGGTACCATTCTTTGCTCTAATATTATCAGGGTTTGCATTTTACCTCTACAAACACAGGTATTGTAAATGTTATTTATTCAATAACTTAATAAGCTTTTTGGTTTGATTTTGATAGGTAATTAGAGAACACAATACTAAAAGCTTTTAAGAATATCTTTGCTCTAGAAAGGCAAATATTTCTAGGTATTCCTATGAAGGAGTTCAGTGCAGGGCAGTTCTTAATAGTGTACATTTTGAAAAATGAGTTGCTCTGTTAAAGAGCAAAGACCCATCAACCTTCTTGGTTCGTTAGGCTGAATCAGATTGAAATCTGAGGTCACATGTTCTATTTTTTCATTTTATTGCTTTATTACATTGAATGTATGCGGCTTCTTTCAAAAGCTTATTAGTATTAATTATACAAGCTGAAAAATCCATAAATCCCATGAGGGAACAGCCCATAATGAGACTACTTACAGTATGTGCTGAGTCAGCTAGTGGTTACTATTAGAATTGGCACCACTTCAGGTCATATGAAACTTTTATATGTCACTAGATAATAGAATAAATCCAATAATGTCTGAAATCTGCTTTAAATCCTGATATCTGTGTATCTTCTGAAAATTTGTTAATTCTGAGAACTATTTGCAAAATAGTAGTTAACAGGAACATACTTTTTAATCTTTTGTTCTATAATCATACCAAGAGTATTTTGTGATTGCAAGAAATCACATAGAGAAACTGAAGTCCACCATTGCCCTACGATGCAGTAGACTGTCTGCCTACCTCAGCATTAGATGATTTGGGAAAAGCAAATTGCCGTGGGGCTTGAACTTGTGAACTCCAGTTAAAATGATCCATATCCTGAAATGTAGTATAGCCTTTTGTTGACAAAAACTGCTCAGGGAGAGCTGTCAACTATGTCTTCAAACTTGTTATTTTAAGATGCCTTTCTGATGCCTACAGGTCTACATTTTCAGACAGCTCCTGTTCTGCAGTTCCTGTTCAGGCATTCGGATCAGAAGAAGAGATGCAATGAAAATGGAATATTGCTTAGAAAGAGGAGGGAACCCCGTAAAAAAAATTATATTGTGACATAGGGGTACATTTTGTAGTTCATCCTATGAAATTTATAATGCCCTTCATGAGCAGTGGAATTATGTATTTATTTAAGAGAGATAAAACTCATTCTTTAGACGAGCAGCTGTAATCCCTCTGTTAATTGTATGGCTGGTACAGCACTGCAGTTCTGCCTAATTTAAATGCATTATACTTGAAAAAGGAGATATTCCTCATAAATCACTATTTCAAAGAATATTCTTCCTTTTCTTCTATTTTCAATGAATTTCTTCCATTAAACCACAAGTTTTAGAGGGGATATCAGTGTCATATTGCCATCAAAAAATTAACAAGTTGATTAGTGATGTAAAGTAATTTTAGGACAAACTTTATTCTTTTCAAAAGAAAGAATGTTCCAATTGAAAGAGAACAGAATCTACAAGTTTTGAAGGGACTATTTTGAAATTACATTAATAATCAGAATAACAACATGAAATTTTTAAAATGATGCAATAGTAGTTATGGCACTAGAGGTCCTCTATAACAGAGAATTTGAAGGTCTTAGGGTACAATTTTATTTTTGTGCTGTGCCTGTCTCAGACTAACATCATCTAATTAGAACCAGGGTTGTTAAATCTTTTTTACACAGTTGTACCTTTTATCTGGAAGACAGGGATTACTTCAGGAATGAAGACCGCATCTCCATGTTTCTGAGAAAAATAAAATATATTTAATTACTTATACTTAGGAAAGCTCCTAGTTAACTTCTAAGATGCTTTAGTAGTTATAAAATTAAAATATGCAGAAAAGACATATTTATGAGTAACAGAACTATTTGCATATTGTCAGTTTCCATTAGTGATATCTTTCAGTGATAGCTTTCCCTTTCTGCTAGCCAAAACAGAATAGTTTTATAAGAATTTGATTTTCAAGAACCCCTTTCTGAAGTTATATAATGAGATTCTAAATTGTTTTACATCCATTAAGCACGAAGCATTTACATTTTGCCCTCTTTTATTTCCTTACTTGCCCTATTACAATTACATGTATAAAACAATAAACTGAACTTCCTTATTATATTTCTTTAGATACTTCTAGATACTAAGAGATTTAAAGTATTTACAAGATAGTACAATATCATAGGATATCACTTTACTGGATATATCAGAAAATCTGCACAATTCTGGTTTATTTTTCGTTTAATTATTGGCTTAATGTGTTCTAACAGCTTTGCATAATAATGTGAACGTTCTTGAAATTTTGGTATCTCCTTCATGCTGAAAAAACTATCAAAAATAAAAGACTGGTTACTTTCAGTATCATTTGATGCTGAATTGTCAACATTTATGTGAATATCCATTAGGATTTGATCAATCTGATTACATGGGTTTGGACAAGGTATTTAGTAGTGTCTATTGCTGGAAGTATTTATGGAGATAGAGAGACATGCTGTGGGAGATCTATCTGGAATAACTGGAGTTGCAGACACTTACCTGAAGGTTACTACTACTAGCAGTGCAAGATATTCTGGACACTTGCTGTTGTATGTAGACAAGAGTGGAAACATAAGAATGTTTATTTAAGGGTTCCTAATGGTAATTTCCTGTATTTTTTTTTCCCCAGAACAAGACCAAAAGTACAGTACAATGGATATGCTGGACATGAAAACAGTAATGGACAAGCTTCATTTGAAAATCCCATGTATGACACAAACTTAAAACCCACAGAGGCAAAGGCTGTGAGGTTTGATACGACTCTGAACACAGTTTGTACAGTGGTATAGCCTTCAGTGCCCAATATGACTGATTCATAGCCATACCTCTGATGGACAAGCAGTAATTCCTTTGGTGCCATATACCAGTTTCCCTTCTCTTGGCTTTGCTGCTGTAATCTTTAACATCTTCTGTCAGCCTACATGCAGCTAAATTTTCTGGTAAAAACGTGTCAGTCTTCGGGGGATCAGACAAAGAATATTTTTTCATCTTAAAGTTGGATCAAAATACCTGGCTGCATCTGCTTCAAATCAAGGCACACTTTAAGGAAGACTGCCAAGTCATGCCAATTTGTCATATTTAATGCCTCAGACTTTCATATTTGTATGCAGCTGGATGCCTTTCAACACGTTCTTCTGGGCACTTGGATAAATCCTTTGAGTACTGTGACAAATGATAGCACCAGAGATTATCCCTGGAAATATTCTGAAGAAATAAAGCTCTCTTGAAGGAGGAGACAGCCTTCCTTGAGGTTGCATACACCTGAAAATGCTTTTACCATTGAAATCTTGCTAAAATTAGGGAAATTTACAGTGTATTTCATTCATAGGGCAGTTTTGCCAATTCCCCAATCAGCCGTGAATATCGCAAAATGTTAATGCACAATTTTTTTGCACTAGGGTGTAATGGCTGACTGAGTAAGATACTGGTAAAAATATACAGGGTTTCTACACACTGTCCATTGTATATAGACATAACTCACTCTTTGCCAAGCAAAACATTCCACAATAAATTTACTTGGAATATTAAATTGAGCCCCATGCTTAGCACCAGTTAAAATCTTGTGCAATAGAGGATAATGTTTCTTCTGTCAATTTTTGACCAAATTTCATTGTAAACATGATTACAAGTCACTGGAGACTTTCAGCCAGAACAAGAGCCCATTTCTAAGAAATTTTCATTGCCACTATTTTTTCTTCTGAAATCAGTCATCAATCACCACTGTCAGTATCATACTATTTAACAGCAGGGGGGTTAGCAGCTATTGCTGCTTGCCGTGTACAAATGTGAATAGTAATTTATTTTAGATAGTTCATAAAGCCTGTGAGCCTGTGCTCATAACACAGTCTTCCCTTTTGCATTTTTTTCCATTTTTCCTTTACTATGACATCATTTTCTGATGATATATGGAACTAAACCACATTACAGTAGCATATATAAACCCAGTGGAACTTGTCTATAACAAGTTGTCGTTCAGTTTCTACTTTGAACAAAGAGAAATATTCAACTATCTTTGCTTTCTGTTTATTTTAAAATTTTTTAAACACACTGCTTATTGCTTTTGTACTGACACAGTTTGACAGAGACATTTATACATATAAAGGTTGAGTAATCATTAACATTTGCATAGAATTAGGGGTTTTATTGAATGAAAAGAAACAAACAAACAAAAATGCCATTGGGCAGATAAATGAAACTAAGTTTTAAAATTAGGAAATGATAGTAAATAATGAAGCAAAATCTGGTTTTAGTCATACACATTGAGCTCAAAAACCAGGAAAGTTGTTTTGCTTCTCCTCTAATTTAGGGCTGGCTTTTTGATGCTGTTGTTTTGGTTTAGTTTTCTGAATTTCAAAATTTCCTAAAGTCCAGTTGCTATCAATACCTGTTGAAAAGTTTTTCTGAACTCCATGTGTGTAGGTCTGGCTGTTATACACAAAACAAAAAGGTAAAATAAGCCCAGTAACAGGTTTTTCAGCTAATGTTGCAGAACACAACAAAAATTTCAAAGGTAACCCTTGGTCAGCTTAACGACGACATCTGTTAGTTGAAAAATACCAGCAATATAATACAGTATTGTAGGGCCTTCAGCAGTTATATTCTTCATATGAGCAAGAAACCCTGAAGAAAATTTAATAAATAATCCTTTCTTGTCAGTTAATTGTTCATTTTGTTAGTAGTTTTTGGCTTTCTTTTTTGTTTGTTTCTGAAGTAATTGTACAGTAAGTTTCATTTATCTGTCCCATCTCAGAGCCCTTCATATTTCCTGAGAAATAACAGTCATCAGATTAAAGTTGTTGTCCTGATCCTCCCCCACGTAGAGGAAGTTGCTTGGCAAATGAAGAGCTTCAATAGGAAGAGTGGGCCAGGAAGGGAAGCTGTTGTCTGAGTTCAGTTTCTGACAGGTGCTCAAAATTGACATTACTACATTAAAAGTCTTTCAGTAGTGGCAAATGACAGAAAAAAATGGAGTTTTGAAAACAAAATACATAGCTATTATTGATGTTTTCTACTCCTCTCATTACTGTGTATTCTTCAGTGCCCTGTCTCACTATGACCACCAATGAATGTGTTGGAGGATAAAATAGAATAGTTAAATGACTTGATCTTTTGTATTAGAGAGCCCAGATTCCACGAATCCATTATTCAGTGGTTCATTTTGGGAGGCAACGTAACGATTGCTTATTCTGCATGAGTGTTCTTTGATCAGGGACACTCAAAAGGAACACACTGACAAATAATCCTAAGAAGTGGAGTCCTTGGAGTGTTGCTTAAACAGGAGCTTCACACTGGAACCCAAGTAAAACAAAATATCGTAGTTTAATCAGTTCTGTCCACACCTTTCAAATTCCTCTCCTTCTCCACTCCATTCAAGTCTTCTGTTCAGGTTGGATCTCCTTCTCCTGAAGTTATTATACAGAGGGCTGTGTATGCCTGCACTTATATATGGTGCTTCTTCAAAGTGAGACTCTTACGATGATGTGCAGTGGCTGGGTAATGGCAGCCAGGAAATCTTTTTTTTTCAGATATATGCAGAAGACTTTTCCCCCAGCGTTGACCAGATCATTATGACAGGCTAATAATACATGCTCTATATTTTTTTTAAAAAACAGGTTATGTGCTTCAAAGCTGTTAAAAACTGCTGCTTGTATCACACATCTTGCCTTTCTCCAGGCTAGCTGCAATAATTTTTTTTCTTGTGTAAAATATTTTGTAAACAAAAAAAGCCGTTATTAAAAAAAAAAAAAGGTGGGAGGGTGAGGGTGGGGGGACTGGGGAGAACGCCGGCATTATGATCAAGTCAATCTAATTTTCATTCCCACTATTCCATTCTGCCATTTCACTACATGCTGCTGTGACATGAAGTAGGTGCAAAAGAACTTTTTGTACAGAGATATATTTTTTATGAAGAATTTGTAAAATTATTAAATATGCTGTACTTTTTTGATTAATGTAGGTAAATTGTTAAAAATAAATGTTTTTACAATACAAAAAAATTGTAATTTTCCCAATAATGTAAAATTTACCATCTTTAGCTGATTTTCAGTTCTGATCCTATTACACTTGTATTAATATTAAAGTGGCCTGTTAAAAATAAACAGTATTCTCTTTGGAAAAAAAAAAAAGAAACAAACATGAAAGACTGTAATATAGCCTGTGCAATGCCACCTACCTTGAAAGCAAAATCAGAGTTCTAATTAAATATTTAATTTTAGATTTTCATCTATTGTGTGACCTATTCTTATCAACTTTGTTCCTTCTATTTCCTTTTATGCTTTTAAATTGCAGATACTGATTTTTCATTACATAATGTTTCAATAGAATCTTAGTCTTGTCATTTTATGTTCCTAAGCATTATGTAACTTGGGAAAAAAAATTTGGGTGCTGTCTAGTGAGATGGGATTTACCTCCGTTTATGTTACAGATTCAGAGTTTAAAATAGGACTTACGCTACTTGGTTCTTTCATAAAAAAATAACTGGTTTATTCTTTCACAAGCCTGCATCCAACCCATGGAACTGATGGATCCCATGGAGCCAGAGGTATTTCCCATTTTAACATCTGAGAGCTAGTTCTTCAAATGTACATACTTTGAATGAAATAAAAATGCTTTTAAAAATGCTTTTATACATAAAGGTAGCCATACATATATATTAGTGTTTTCAGAATCAACATATGAAATTCTAAACATTTTTTGAAATATTTTAGTGTGTATTCATGTTAAAAAAAATTGAATTTATTTACTTGTTGACAGCTTAACAAAGAGTCAGTCTTCAAGAATATTCTACCCATTATTCCTTTGGGAAACAGTGGCAGTATATGAGTGTGGTTCACTTTTATAAAATACTAAGGTATGTGCATGTCCTTGCTGCCTTTCTCATCTTCACAATCTGTCCTTCTGGTGATATGATATCTTATAAACAGGTGTTAAAAGTTCCTGTCTCTCACAAGGATCTGACCATCCTTCTGACACTAAGCTGTAAGCCGTAATCACTAACACTATCAGTGCAGATATTGAGGCTCTGTCTGACAGGGAGTCATGATTTTTACCTCTTCCACAAACAGGAGTCTAAATATGCTAAACAAATGACCTATTTTTCTTTTCACTGTTGCCAAATTGCAGTGGCAGCTTTTAAAAATTATTTCCCCTTATGATCTATTGGAAAATATAGCATAGTATATCTAATTTCAGGTTCTACAGACACCATTTATAAAAAAGAGATATTTCCTGGGTGTTGAGGATACAGTTATGTAAGAGCCACTCTCAATTGAATCGGTAAAGAATGAACGTACTCGTTTTCCAGCTGGCATCTGCTGTCTTTGTAGCAGCAGTGAGTTCATAAACAGTATCAAAGCATAACAATTGGTATGATATACTCAAAATAGAATTTTTTTTTAAAGCTGCTTATAATTTCAAAATCCAATAAACTACATTAAATGCACTGCTGCCTGCTCTAGCACAATTACAGGACCTTGACATCATATGGCTCGATGCTTGAGAGAACTGGGGTCGAAAGGTGAAAGAAAAAGATCTTCTGCAGGATACTGCCTTTAAATAAGTCAAATAAATTGCTTTTAAGCATGTATCTGTAATGCACAAAAAGAAAACAAGAAAGCAATTATAGAATAATGGAATCTTAGAAGGGCCTGGGTTGGAAAGGCGCTTAAAGATCATCTAGTCTCTGCCATGTGCAGGGACACCTTTTATGCTTTAGGGATTCAACCCAAAGGCCTTTATTTTTTTAGAGTAAAGCAGTATTACAGTTTCAAAACCTTACTGTTGACAGTTTCAAACACAAAATGGTTTCCACCAAAGAGCACAGGATTATAGTCTGAACCTCACTATGGACATTAAAAAAAAAAAAAAAATAAATAAATGGTTGACTTGTGCCTAGTGATTAGTTATCAGGACTTGATTATATATGATATGAGGAAGTACAAGATCCTCCTAAGCAGTTATACATATATTTGTATAATTATACTATATCACAGATATAGTAGTAAGTATATAGAAATGTGAATAAGCTTGGAGCCTAATCCACCAGGGAATTTGGGCTCAATTTTTCAGTACTTAACTTCCAGATGTGTTTGTTGTTTGGCAGAAGCTTCAGCAACAAGTTGTGTACCTATAGTCTGTGAAAAAATGAGAGGTAAGATTTTGCATGTAAGTTCCACAGAGCCCAGCAACCTGAGCAGAGCCAGCTGAACTAAGCAGTAGGAAATACTATGGCAAGAGGAATGCTTAACCATCTCACTTTTGGCCTGAGGAACACACATCTTTTCACTAGGGTGCATGGGACAGATTAGTCATATCAGTTCGTTATTTTTTTTGTCTGGAAGTCCCAAAACACAATGGAGAGTTAGTTAGTGTTCCTTTTCGTCTTTACACCCAAGAGTGTAGGTTTAAGTCAAATTAGGCATTTGGGATCAGAGGTCAAAATCTTCTTTAGCCTAAGGAGAAACAGAGTTGTTAATTATAACGAAGATTGCTGCAAGCACTCAGCTGTTAAAAGCAGGTCCTGGGAAATTATCAATACGTCTTTCTCCCTGCAGTTCAGTATTTGACATAGTAAAAATTTTGAATAATTCCTTCTGGATTGTGCCTTGCAGACAAAATGTGTAAGGAGGATCAATCCTTTTAACCATGATGTAGGTAAATTAGCGTGAAGAATAAAATTGTGTGCCTGGAGGTCTACACAGGAAGAAACAATGGTTGGGTTGAATATCAAAACACCCTCAAAACAAAGAGTTTTGAGGATATAAATTTTGAATTTAGGAAATGAATGTGAAATAGAAACTATAGACTTCTTTGACTCTTAGTGTACCAAAAGTTTGAGTTTTCCCATGCTATGAAAGAACAGAAGGAAAGTTTCCTTAAAGGAAAATATTACACAGAAATGCAATGTAAAAGAACACACTCCCATGCTCAGGAACATTCTCTGACACTGCTATATTTTCTAGGATAAATACAGTCTTACAGATTCAAGAGGCTCTAAATGCTGAATTACTCACCAAAAATGCTCATCAAAATGAGCTCTATTATTATCCTTCTATAAAGGCTAATAACCATCTGATTTGGCAACTAACTAAAATAGAATACATGCTGCACGTGAGATGAGGAACCTTCTACTTTCGTGTGTAATAAGCATGTGCAGAATGTGTCCAGCAGACTGAAGGTTTTGACATACCTAGCAGAAGATCATGCTAGATCAAGTCTAGTTATAGGTTAGGTGAGAAGCTGCTTATTCTAAAACAGCTCTAGATAAATCCAAACCCCAAACATGGCCAGCTGAGACACTCTAAGATAGTGTTGAAGAGAGATGTACTAAGTTGTACCTCCATGAATGTGGTATCTGGGTAGAGGCTGTTGGGGCAGTGTGGAGACAGTCTGGAACTTACCACAGTTCTACTGAAGTCCTTTAGTTGCACTTTCCTGTTATATGTCGTGATTATCGCTACCCGTAATATCCACATAAATAGAGTTTAACAGTTCAGGAATCTAGGCTGAAGGCGAAGATGTGGTTTAGCAGGCTAGTGAAGAAGAATGTGTTCTCCAGCTGGTATTCTGGAGGAAGCTGGCTGTTGATCTAGGTCATTAGGTAGGAAAAATAGTTTTGGGAAAGGAAACAAGTAAATGTGAATCAGAAGAGGGGGACATGGAGGAAGAGTCTTCTGTTATTCATCTCAAGGTTTCCACAGGACACAGCACTTATACTGGGTTACAGTGGTTATGGACTCCATGTAGATACACTTCTACAGCAGTAATCCATACGTGAGTGTACCAAGGCACAGAGAACAGACCTGGCTGAATTATTCATAGGCCACAGCATGGCAGTGGTATGGCAACCTGATATAGAACTCCTCCACTAACCTGAAGACTTGCTCGTTTCCAGATGGACTTGAGATAAGATTCTGGATCCCTGGTCATACAAAGTGGCTTGCAATAACAAAGAAAAGATAATTAGGGGGATTAACTTATTGTGTCTGATATGCTTCTTTCACATTGAAGAAGATATCTTGGTCATAAGAGGGGGTTGACCTTAGAAGCTGTGCAGAAACAGGTTGTCAGATTCAGTTGTTATGAGAGGGCAGAAGGATGAGGCTCTGTTTAGAGCTCTCCGGAAGTAGAAAAATAGTCAGAAAAGGTGGTAAGGGGTCAACTGTCAGTCCTGGTGGTTTTGTGGAGGAATGCATCCAGAAGCATGAGAACAAGGTTTTTCAAGAACCCTTTGGTCTGGAAAGGTTAGATGAAGAAATTCCTAGAGCTCCTGAATCCCTGAGAGAGACTGGGGATCCCTCAAAACAGCCAGGTTTGTGCTGATCATCTTGACATTGCTGAAAAAATGAAATTAACAAATAGGAGTTGACTTCCCCTTCCCTCCCTCACCCTTCCAGCTCCAGCTATCCTTTTTCTGAAGCATGGTAATTGGCTTTTGTTTATTTTCTGAATATTATCCATCTCAGCCTCTTGATCCTCTTCTTTTTCTCTCTAGTTTCTCTCTAACTCATTCTCCAGTTTTCCACGACTTGATGAATAAAGTAGGTAATTCACAAGGATTTTGCTTGTGACTTTTCATTTCAGGGAACAGCAAAGTCTGGTTAGGGAGTGAGATGTATGTGAATGGTTGAGAGGGGATTTCAGAGCTTGATATAGTTAGGCGAGGGTGAAGAATAAACAAAAGTGGAGTCAGGTAGGTTGACAATGATTTGCATATGAGGAAAGTAAAGGCAAGATGAACTGTTTCATCTATTTCAGGGGTTTGTTTGTTGTTTTTAATGTGACAGGCTTAGTGCACTGCAGCTATCATGCTTGGGACATGAATAGGTGATCAAGCATGACTTCCCCATTGTGATTCCATACTGACTACTTCCAATCACTTTCCTGTCCTTCATGTGCCTGTCAATGTTTTGCTGAAAACACTTATCCTATCAATTAGTTGATCCATCCATCTATTTGTTTCATCATTCTGATTTAATGCTGCCTTAGAAAAAATGTATTAATAACCTTTCCTTTGGCCTCTCAGGATTTTATGCTTTGTTTTTCTTATTTCTACTTTCTTTAAAGGATGATGAGAATATGACAGCCCTTCATTTCCTGAGTAGCTCCGTACTGTGTCTTCTCAAGTTTGCTTAAAGTTCACTGTCTCTACTGTATTGTTTTTCATATCAACAACCTGCTCAAGTTGTGACATTCACTTAACTTTCATTCAAAGAAAGCATTTATATGTGGGCACTCATTCTCTCTTGCTCTGTCCTCCTCACATACACATACATGCACATGTACTTGTCATTTTCTTTAGAGAAAAATTCTAAACACTTTTCCTTCTTCCTATGAACTCACATAGTAGCCAGAAAGCATATATGCTGGTAATAAGGAAGTAAATAATTTTTTTACGCTCTAAAAAATAGCCCTTACAAAGCAGATAAAGTTTTTCTACTTTCAACAATATTTTTTGGTTTTAATAAATTGCATTTAATGAAAACTTCTTCTACTTACCCCCAAAAAATTGTTAATCTAAAGTAATCTTTGGACGATGTCCATCAAGTAGTCTATAGAAAATATTTCATTGTCCTGTTTGCACCTCCTGCAACCCCATTTTCTGAGTACCTTAATTATAACTGGTTTTAAAGTTTATTCCTAAAGCCAGGAATGGAATGAGAAATTGAAGAAAAGAAAATCTAGTTCACCCATAGTCTTGCTTACTTTTCTTTCAGTAATGTTTTTCAACAAATCATTTCTTTTCAGGAAATTTCCACAATACTGCTGTCGCTAATATTCCAACCATTGTCAAAAGACTTGTGCACAACTTAAGAAATTTGCTCAAGATTCAAACCTTTCCTGAGACAGGTATCATTGGGCTTTTGCTTACTTAATTTCTTTTCAAAGTTTATTTTCAGGTGAACATCTGTCCATATCCATACAGGATGCATGTATGTTAATCCACAGAATGACAGACTCATGTAGGTTCAAGGATACTCTAGAGGGAAAACTCCAACTTAAAGCAAGGCCAGTCCTCATACTGGATCAAAATTTTCCATATTCCAACTTATGTCTGTTGCTTCTTATCCTTCCATTGTGAGGAAAGTCTAGCTTGGTAGATAGTGGAGAGATCTCCCTTTAAACTTCTTTAGGGTTCTTAAGTTCTCCTGGCCTCTCCTCATGTGTGATGTGCTTCAGATAGTTACTGAAAGTAAAAACCAAAGGCTTCACCTGTGCTAATAAATAAAACAGCACCAAAGGGCACTCTCTGGTCCTGAGGATAAGCTGTTTTAGCTTATCTGTAAGGATCGTATCTGTATAGCTGGAAATCAGAAAACCAAAAAAATCTGAGTCTAAGAGTGGAAAAAAGAAATATCCGTAAGGGTTTTAGGAATTTCTTTCAAAAATATTAGCTAATCTATTGCTAAAAAAACCCACTTGTGAACTAGGGAACATTCAGAAGAAATAAGCCTTTAAAAGACTATTCCTTGTTAAAAAAGCATTTCTGATCTTTAGTTATAGCATCACTTTTTTTCCCCTCCAGGTGCATTAAATGGTAATGTGTTGAATCCATTGCTTCATTTCTTACAAATCTCATACAAGTACTATTTTTATACTCATAAGCCAAGATGATTTTAAAGGTCATGTTAAACTGAATCATTAATCAACAAAAGTCCAGAAATGTCTAATATTTAGAGTACCTGCTGCATTTTCTTACAGGTTTTCTCTAACTACCTACACTAACTAAATGGTACTGCACAGAACAACATTTTCATGAGATACTGCAACTGATGAAGCTACCATATGTATTGTACAAACTTTGCAGCATATATTAATCACCACAGACGATATAGAAAACCCTCTCAATCGTAGAAATCTTCAGAGCAAAACTTTCTTTATGCTCTCTTTACTTTTAATTATTTTTACTCACACTCCATAAGTTTCAATTTCTTGTTCTTTTAGTTCTTCAATGTGCTCTCTGCTTTGTTATATAGACTCCATATAAAGTTACTAAATTTGGTAGCAGAAATATTTCACCTTCAGATTTCTTCTGTCTTTTTTTTTTCAGTAATAAGCAATAAATCTTCACTTCATTTTGGGGAAGTTTTAAAAGAAAGAGGTTGCTGTGAAATACTTAATATATGCTTACATCTTTCTGATTTTTAATTTCATTGAAGTAGCTGAGCCATATATGTAGAGATCTTACGCTTGCTTTGAATACTAAATTTTTGTATGAATACTATGTTTTTGTCCTCACAAGACAGTTTACTTTGTGTCAAGCTTTTGCATGAAACAGATTCTTTTCTGTTACTAGCAACAGATTTGCACCCGGCTGACACCCTAAATTAATCCAGGCATTTTTTGACAAGATACAAAAATGCTTCCATTATTATTACACTGTCAGCTCCCCATCAACTTCAAGCAATTAATTCTGAGAACTTTTTGACTATATTTGTGTAAATTAATCCTTTCTAAATTTCTCTGTAATAGAAATTCCTTTATTTTTATGTTGCATTTTGAGACATGCCTTTTAATGTAGAAATATCAGGCAACTTGATTTACTGTCTTTTAAGCAGGCCTTTTTATTTTTTTCTACTTATAAGATTTATATGCCAACTTTAAGAGGATGAACCACAAACATATTTCATCTTCAGAAACTTACTGATCTTCCTGGGAAAGTAATATTTTGGAACTGGAAAAATTAAACATTTTGAAGTGCTCTGTTAAAAATATGTTAGAAACTTGTTGTCAAGACAGATAATACTAGATTTAGACAAAACTCATATAGAACAGTTTAGTTTTTAAAATTAATATACTTAACTAATAATGTTTTCCTGTAACTATTGGTTCCACCTGGTTTTTGTGCCCACAAAATCTAACTATATTCTAAGACCAGGAAGACAGAATTTATCTTTCAAATAAGGCGAATACTTTTTGTTCTAGAGGCAATATAAAAGACCTAGTGGAATTTTGATTTATTTCTTAAAAATTACTACGTAGGCAAAATAGTTGATTATTGCATCCCATATATTTCATCAAAATCTACTAGCATGGAAATATGCATCTTTGCAGATTTCAGGTGACATTAGCAGGGCTCATCAACATTAACCAACAGCTAAAGCCCATTGTTCTTTGCTACAACACATGTAAAATGCACAGTTCTCAGTCACAAAATCCTCACTCACACAATCCTGAATCAGATATTTACAACTGTTTTGTGCAAAATACGTTTTCCTAAAATAGAGGCCAAAAAAGAACCAAATCTCAAGTTTAATTGGGATCACTTATTCTCACTATAGTTTCTTTCTGAAGGACTGAATCCTAGTTTAAAATTCTGTTCATGTCCACTGTCTATGAGTTTCCTCTCCATCAAACTTCTTCCTTCATTTTATACATAGCTTATACTTGAGCATATATCAAGTTATGTTTAAATGAAAGAATTTATATGGAATATTTATAGTTTATTGTCTTCTTTAAATTGAAAGATTCATTAACTCTTGAACATAACATGGTGCTTTTTTCCCATATCCATAATTTCTGATTTCCATAGTTCTTGCATGCCAAGTAGAAGTAAACCCTATTCAAAATTTGTGTTTCACTTCACCACAGAGAGTTGTTTTGGGAAGCTTGTTCTAGCCTGACACTAAGAAGAATAACTTATCCTCATTGTGACACAATGAGGAACAGAAACTAATGTGAACCTATATCAATAGTTACTTTGTGTGTAATTATCTCAGAGACTTGGGGTGATTGTATGTATAATTTCTGAGTTTCTCAAACAAAATTTTAATTTCTCCCAAAATGTAGGAAAACTGCTCCCACCTGCAGCAGAAAAAACCCCATCATTTTCCAGTCCTCAAAAAGGTTTGCTTCTAAGACTTGTTTTTGAAGTTGTGTATTAGATAACATTGCTCAAATTGTTTTGAAGGCAAGAGTCTTGTGTTCCTGTGAGGGGGGTGTGAGATTTTAAAAGTTTTTGAAGCAATTGCGTTAGGGAAAGCGGTAATGGTGCATGGCTTTGTGAACATTTGAAAGTGCTGACACAATGTTTTCATTACTGAATGTGTAATTTAAGACCTAATGGAAATATCAAAGTTTCTGTTGCTGTATCTGTCAATATGTCAGCTCCGGGAGCAGCCATGCCTTACTTTCCTTGCACTGCAGAAGTACAATTTGAACTTGTGGTTACAGGTGTGTGAATGCTACCTCTAAATCTTATCATTCTGACTCACACATAGTATTCAAGCTCACAACTTTGAAATACAAGCATTCTAAGGTCTTGGACTTAAATTCTTTGTAACCGAATGCCTTTAGGTGTGAGGTCTAGGTAATAAAAACATAGCTTTTCTGCCTTTGAATCCTGCAGGAGAGAACATTTTTGTTTTGTATATTTCTGTACCAAGCAAACCAAACCCAATCTAAATAACATAATTTTGATGTGCTCTAAACATTTGAAGCAAATCCTCTTTCATCACAAGTAATTATTATGTAAATTGAGCTTAAACTACAATCTACTCTTTATAAAGTATAGAAATTTAAATCATGTGTAACTGTACTAGCTTCTTTTTTTTTCTTGTTATTTTCTTTTCCTTAAAAATTGCAATGCCTATTCAACTGAGAATGTGGAACTATGCAAGTGACATAACATCACAAATATTCATAATTAAATGTTTCAAAGTGTGTTTCTAAAAAGAATACAAAAGTGTTGAAAGGAATATGCTGAATACAGGGCTATCATAAAAAGCACAATGAACATTATTAATTAAAAATAATAATAAAAATTAATTTCTTAGGTAAAAAATCGGTGATTTTAATTTTTCCACCATGAGCTGTTTTAAATGGATCAGAGAACTACCGACTAGTCTATTTTAGACATTGTTCAGCTGCAATTCAATTAGCCTAAGTTTAGAACAGACATTCTCTTCTTAGAGTAAGGTAAGACATTTGGTGGATGAAGCATTGCATGTCTCAGTTGAGGAACTCTGGAATATTTCCCATTCTCTGGCATCACCAGAGGGGTCTGTTCTGATGATATGCAGACTGCAAAATCCCTGTGTCCATTAGGGGATGTTCCAGTGCTGCATCCAGTGCTGCAGTTTGAGGAAGGTAATTCTTCATCTCTACTCAGCACTACTGTAATCCTCAGGAATGATGGGACAAGTTCCAGGTTCCACTCTACAACAGAGACATGGACTCGCTAGAGTCCAGTTAAGACTGGACTTTACCCCAACACAAAGTAGTTAAATTCCAACCAAGATGTAATTAGTACAAGTTTTTTCACTTTCCTTCAAATCCTGCTGACTACGCCAATAAGTATTTGTGCCGGTTTGGCAAAAATCTAGTAATATAGCCCCTGAGAGAAACCCAGGTTGCAACCACCCTTCCTCCCAACAGGGTTCGGGAAAAAAGGAAATTTTTCCTCGAAGGAAAGTGAAAGAGATAAAAACTATTTATTCTAACAAACACACAGGAAAAGGATAATGATGCTCAATAATGAATTAAAACCCTCGCTATAGAGAGAAACCTGGGAAGATTTCAGAGTCCTTCTGTAGGTGTGGTGTCTCTCCTCCTCAGAGCTGGTCGGTGAGGGCATGGGCCCACCCCTGGGCCTCGGGGAGAAAATTCTCCTGATGTGTTCTGATGTTGTTGAAACAGTTCAGAAGAGAAGAAGGGAAAAAAAACCAAAGTCCCAGGAAACAAAATTCAGCTCTCCGTCTCACGCCAAGAGGAGAAAAAAAGCCAGCTGGCTGAAGAAAAAGCAAGCAGGGTGCTCCCTTCGTGCCTTCCGCAGTCAGAAAAACACTGAGGAGTATATCTCTGTGTTCTTGAGAAGCTGCTTTGGAAAGTTCATCTGGGTTTTTTTTTTTTTTTCAAGCTCAGTTTAAAGGCACAGAAAAGGCACAATATTACTTTTTGGGCATAGAGCATGATAGGGGATACACATGATAGAGTCACCCCAAGACAGAGCCATGAATACTGTAAAGGGATAGGACCATCTCTTATACAAAGAGATCTTGAGAGACATGGGAATTTTTAGGTGGAGGAAGGAAAGCTTGAGGTAATCTTATTGGTGTGTATAAATACCTGATGAGAAGCAATAATCAAGATGTAGACAGAGTCTTCTCAGCTACATTGATTCAGGACAACAGTGAATGGGCAAAAATTGTATTTAAACACTGGAATGGGTTGCTCAATGATTTTGTGGAGTCTCCATCCTTGGAGATAGTAAAAAACTAACTGGATGACATTCCAGGAGACTACCATAGTTGTCCCTCCTCTGAGCAGTGGTTTGGACTGGATTACCTTCAGAGATGCTTTCCATCCTCAGTCATTCTATGGGTCTATGATTTTGTGTTATGTCAAAACTCACTTCAGAGAACAGGGCTGGAAGGCACTCTGAAGAGCAGCATCTTCCCTTCAGTGTATCTGTAGACTTACGTTGCTCCAATAGTAGCCTACTGCTAACTGGCATGCAACCCAGCACCTACAAAAGTAGAATCTAGAGTTTTATGGTGTATATATAGTTCTGAAAACCTGGTCATGGTGTATTTCCTCGTGACCAGTCATACTTACCAATTCTATGAAAGACATAGGATCATCAGTCTGGTTGTGCTAGGTTTTGTTGCATACTAATGCTATGCCGTAGTTGGAAAAAAACCCACTCATATCTATATATATACGTGTGTGTATTTATTTACAGCTGAAGAGTTTGTAGTTCAGAGTGGCTATATAAAGACCTATAAGTCAGGTATATGGAATGAAAGGCATGAAACCTTTGTCTTTTTTTTTTGGAATTCATTGCATACTGCTTCCTTCTGTGAGTTCACAGTCTTCTTTATATCATGTGCTAGTCTTTGCTCTCTTGATTCAGTGGCTCCATCACCTATTGATCTTCACTACTATTATCACAGACAAGACAGTAAAACTACCTGTTTGATCTGATGAATACTGCTGAATTGTATCCCTTCACTTCCTCCAACAAAAACCCATCTGGGAAATTTCACAGTCTTTAAATGAAGTGGTTGATACCACACTCACTGGGAAATAAATGAAGTAAATGAATTTAAAGACATGCTTTTTTCTGATTTTTGTTTGGTATTTTACAGGGACTGCTGGTGCTATAAACTGGGCATCAGGTAACGTTGTGTGTAATGGGATTGGGATTGAAAAAGACTGCTGTACTAACATAGAAATTCTAATTAATACTAAGACCTTGCAGACTTTTCCTCAGCTTGTTAATCCAGTGACTATCTCCTTCTTCCTTCCTATTACCTTCATTAATTTTATGAACAGTTGGACAGAAAAATAAATTACAGTCCTCAGTGGATGAACTCGAAATGAAAGACATGACATTCTATCTCCTCATAAGTAAACCTTTCCTTTTCTGTCCTATCAGGTAGTTTTCAGAAGTCTGTCCACTTTGGGGGCATATCTCAATAGTGGTTCTTTACAGCTGTCATTCCCCTCCTACTATTTGATCTCATGGTAATGTACCTATGTCATCATCTAGCTGTACAGAGTAGCTCTTTCTTTGCTTTTCCTTAGTTCTGTTTGTTTCCTTTCATCATCTGTGCAAGTGCTATTCCACCATCTTTCTGTAATTTCTTAGCAGTAGTGCTTCCCTCCACTCTTTTAGCCATGATAACTAACCTTTTAACAACTATTTTGACCTAGCTACTTTACTGATAATGACCTTGTTGTGGTCTAATACCAAACCATTTTACTTCACGTTTTTCTATATTTTTGCCAGATGTCTAAAAATAAATAGACTACTTCCTACTGAAAAAAAATATTAAAATTTTGTTAGCATCCACTTCATCTGCTTAGGTCAGCAGGTCCCTGTCAATCAGTGTTGACTAAACAGTCACTGACTTCTTTTGCATCTTACTCTTTCCTGATAGTCACCAAAGAAGTGAAGAGCAGTCAGGACCTCTGTTCACATGCTGAACTCAATTTCATTTTCGTTATCTTGGTGAAACTTCTCTGGGTAACTTAGATATGAATCTTCCTTAGGCAATTTAACTTGATCCTGCTGAAATTAATGTGAAAATTATCATGACATTGCTCATTTTCAAAGTGGTGTTGTATACAAATGCCTACTTACGAATGTCAAAAATGAAGACATGTACAGGTGCACAGGTATGCACAGTATGTCTAAACTTTCACAGCTGAATGTTAATATTTATATATGTAAAAAAAAGTGGCTCTTGTAAAATCAAATAGATACATTATTTTTAAACCTAGTAAGAGTTCAAATTGTTTTCTTTAGTATTTGTAGATAAAAATTCTTATTTGGTTTTTTATTTACCATTTTAGTGCTTTTTAATTTTATACTGTGAATATTAATATGACATATTTCAATAGCCAGATAACATTGTTTCATCATGCTCTAAGACATGATAAAAACAGAACAAGGTTCATCAACCCCTTCTGGTTAAAGCTGGAATTAGAACACTGACCAAAGTATAAATACAATTTCTTCCTGGGGAAGATAGAACTTTTTATAATATACAGTTTCGTAGATTTCCATTTCTAGATACATTTCCATAAGGCCATCTTTCTGTAAAAATCTGATGCAGTCACGGAAACATAAAAATTAACACCTTCCACAAGAAATTTACTGTTTAGTACTTAGAATATCTGTTCAGAAAATGAGATCCTTATCTCTACCTGCTTTCTCCACAGGCTCAAAAAAGTTGAATTCCCATATCATGCATCCTTGGCAAATGACATAACCTTCCCACTATAGGCCCTCTCTCTTCAATGACAATATGAGCTACAGATATGGAAAAGAAAGAAAATATTTAAGGCCAAAGAATGATCAATGAAACAGAATACATGGAAGTCTCAAATATTAATTCTATGTATGCAACAACTTTCACAAAAGCATTCAGTCAAAAGCAGTACTTATTGCTGCACTAAAGGAAAAAGGGTAACACATGTTCCTTCACAATTTTATTCCCACTCTTTTGTTAGCTTTTACTTCTGCCAACAAAAGGGCAACTAAAAGCAGAATGAATATCATAGAATCATAGAATTTAGAATCATTATGGCTGGAAAAGACCTCCAAGATCATCAAGTCTAACTTTTGACTGAATACACTTATGCCAACTAAATCATAGCACCAAGTGCCATGTCCAGTCATTTCTTGAACACTTCCAGGGACGTTGACTCCTTCTCTTCAGACTAAACAACCCCGAGTCCCTCAGCTGTTCCTCATATGACTTGTGCTCCAACCCCTTTCCCAGCTCTGTTGCCCTTCTCTGGACATACTCCAGCCTCTCAATGTCTTTCTTGTAGTGAGGGGCCCCAAACTGGGCACAGCACTCAAGGTGTGGCCTCACCAGTGTTGAGTACAGGGGGACGATCACTGCCCTGGGCCTGCTGGTCACATTGTTTCTGTTATAATGTTGCATTTTTTGGTAAAAATTATACTAAGTGAAAGACATCTTTAAAATCCTAGTTGTCCAAGCTGACGTCTTACTTATCTTTTCTCTTCTCTCTTTTTTCATGGCCCATTTCTTCTTAGAGATCTGTTTCAACATGATTTGGTTCCACAAAACAATACTTTTAAAGCATCAGAACAAGTTGATCATGGTTTAAAAATATAATTGTACTAGTTTGAAAGCAAACCAGTCAGAAATACAATTTAATAGGCAAAATAAAATAAATGCAATAGTACAAAGGAAAACCACTGACAGAGTCAGAATACAACCTGAGCCCCTGTCAGTCAGGGTGTTGGTAGCAGTCCGATTAAATGGTGGCTGCAGTCCTCCTGGAGTGATGGTTCTGTTGAAGCAGTGATTCTGTAGAAGGGTCTGGTCTTCCTCTGGGAATCCAGTGGAAAAAGGCTGCCTGTGCAGCCCCTTCCAAACCCCAGATTATATTCAGGTGGGAATGCTTGGCTCCTTCTCCCTGGGCGGAGCATCTCACAATGGGATGGTGAGTCACGAGGTAAGGCATTGATGGGCCCAGTAACAGGAGATAGTCTGGAGGGAGGAGGCAAGGAACACTGCTCCACCTGGTTTCAACAGCTTATGAAAATGGTAATAGAATACACTGCAACCCAGGACAATAATGAAAATGTTTATAGCTTCAGTAATCCAAGGAAGAAGTTGACTAATGAGTAGCAGATGAAATCTTTGACAGTTTCAGAGTTAATGTTCTTGTTTATACAATAAACATATCAAAAGTTGATAATTTTTCACTGTCTATACTAGATATTAAAATTCTCTGATGATTCTTCTTAAAGTTTGAAAAAAGAGCAGAAAATTACACGAATCTATTTTCAGGAGAATTAATGTAATAAAAGATAGAGGTATGTCTTGGCAGTGTAAAAACAATAGCAAAAATTGTGTCCTTGATTTCTAAGGCTTTAAATCAATTGAATGCTCATTAGGCAATGAGTTAGACCTTGTCCCTATTCGAGACCATGAAATATTAAATAAACTGACTTATTAACCAAAAAGTAACTTTTTCAGTATCCCATATTTTGTTCGAAATTGTACTTCCATTCTGTTCACTGTGTTGAAGATTTAAAAACTTCCATGCCAATTAAGAGCAATAAATTTTCTGGCTAGTTAGGAACCATTCAACCAAGATGACTCATCTTCCATTTCTGTCTCCTTCCTAATTTTGATAGGTCTTCTATAGTTTGAATATGCAACATTTCAGGTAAAGCTCTTATGAAGTGTTAATGATCAAAACTGTGAGACAACACAGACATGGTCATTCATCATGTCTTAGTTTGATTTGCAATTTATTTTACTTGTATATAACCATTATATCTAAAAAATTAACTTGTGTATGCAGGGAATACTATCCTCCACTTTCTGCTGCTCTTCAGAAGANCTCCCTTCCCCTCCCTTCCCTTCCCTTCTTTTTGTGGAAAAGCCATGGAGTCTTTAGTTGTGTCTGAGTGCTTTCTTTAAATTTCCGACTTTACATCCATTTCTGCTACATGAGTGATTCTGGAAGAAAGTGTTTTACAATGGCCAAACTGAATATACAATTGATAGCAATTGGAAAATCAAAGTCTAAACTCTAGTACTCAGAAGGGACATTTATGTACAAGGGACGTTATAATCCAATTATCAAAATTATTAGAGAGATGCTTCTGCCTGCATTAAGGTGCAAACGAGACCATATGCTGAAGTCAATAGTACAGTTTTTTATTTGACAGTAAATGTAAGGGGGAGAGAGAGACAGAAAGAAATAGAAAAAGAAGGAAGAGAAAGAAAAGAGTGACAGAGACACAGCTTGGTAGAAAATATCACCACTAAGTGGATCCCGACGGTGTCCCATTGATCCACATTTTCTGGTCTTCTCAGTGGTGAGGGTCCCACAAAATACAGAGTTCACTGGATGTATATACATTCAGGTATACGTGGGAATGCACAGCTACCTCCTCTGGGGCAGGAGAAGTTTTACACCATCTCTTGCAACAGACTGTGGATCTGTTGTACCTCTTTGCATCACATGTAGTCCTCTGGTGCAAGGCCTCAGGAATGAGTCTGGGGGTGTTTGGGGGGTCTTTGACGGTTTATGATCTCTTCTCATCTGTCTCTTACGTGACTGTCCCGTGTGTGTGTGACCTTCCCAGGGTGGGGGGGTTCAACAACTGAGGCAGTTTGTGTAAGGCAGGGTGGGTGGGTNGTTATAATCCAATTATCAAAATTATTAGAGAGATGCTTCTGCCTGCATTAAGGTGCAAACGAGACCATATGCTGAAGTCAATAGTACAGTTTTTTATTTGACAGTAAATGTAAGGGGGAGAGAGAGACAGAAAGAAATAGAAAAATAAGGAAGAGAAAGAAAAGAGTGACAGAGACACAGCTTGGTAGAAAATATCACCACTAAGTGGATCCCGACGGTGTCCCATTGATCCACATTTTCTGGTCTTCTCAGTGGTGAGGGTCCCACAAAATACAGAGTTCACTGGATGTATATACATTCAGGTATACGTGGGAATGCACAGCTACCTCCTCTGGGGCAGGAGAAGTTTTACACCATCTCTTGCAACAGACTGTGGATCTGTTGTACCTCTTTGCATCACATGTAGTCCTCTGGTGCAAGGCCTCAGGAATGAGTCTGGGGGTGTTTGGGGGGTCTTTGACGGTTTATGATCTCTTCTCATCTGTCTCTTACGTGACTGTCCCGTGTGTGTGTGACCTTCCCAGGGTGGGGGGGTTCAACAACTGAGGCAGTTTGTGTAAGGCAGGGTGGGTGGGTGTTCCCTCTGACCAGGGGTCACACCACACCCCCAAGAACTCTCCTCCTCTCCCCTTGGTTTGGGGGGGAACTGTGCAAACTGACCTCAGCAAATGAGTCTGTGGGCTGTGGCCTCCCCCATCCCAAACCCAGCCAGAGCTGATTTTCAGGACAGCTGCTGGGTTTGGCTTTCCTTGGGGATATATTCTTCTCCTTAGACCTGAGATAATTGGACAGTAGTAGCACCCTTATCTCAAGTTCATGTTAGGTGGCTTAACTTACAGTCCGGTTCCAGTCAGGAGGAATACTTAGATGTGGAGTGGGCTTTGGAAGTTGCAGCTAAACTTTCTTTATACAATTTGGCCATAATGGCCAAGGTCCTTTTTTAACAATATTTAAGCCATTACACATAGCATTTCTGTTTCTCACAAGGTTTTAATTCAAATGTATGTCCAAAAGCTTACTATTTTTGTGTTGTAAGAATAAAGGTACTCCTGAGTCTAAATGTGGGGTCATAGCAGTGATGATCTTCATGTATTAGTGAGCAGGATCTCCCTGCCTTGGACATGTGTGTTTATAGTTCAATGTCTGGGCTACAGTCACTTCCAATGGTTGATTTCTTTCTGATACTATCTAAAACAACCGGAAAAGGGGAAAGTGAAAATAAGAGCTGATTAGTTAACTTTTTACCCTGAACATAATTCCCTGAAGAATGCAAAGAACATCCACAAAGATCTCCTATAATAAGGCATGAGAACTTTTTTTGTTGTAATATATCTCATCAGGAATGAAAGCAATAAACACACTTAACTGCTAAGCTAAGGAAATCTAATCATTAGCTGAACAGCTTAGCAAATGGTCCATTTTAAGTGGTTCAATACACAAGTCACTTAGGGATAACAACACAGTAGCAAATGCAGGAGAGACTGGGTAGTCAAATCAGGAGAAAAATGATCAGTAATACTTAATGGAGGCAAACCGATACAATAATGAATCCTTAGCAAACAGGCCTTAAATGCAACAGCATCTGCATGTTAAAATACTTTATAAGAAACCTCATGAATAATATTCTCACTGTATATCAAGATTCAATGTTTATTTGGTTTTACATTCTACTTCCAACTTTCTACGGCAACTGAAAATTCACTCTAAAAAATGTCAGTGAAGCTGGAGCTTCTAAATTTCTTGAACACTTTGAAAGTTATGTACTCATAATATTAGCGTTATTGCCAAAACGGATGTGAAAGTATTGTCTATTAAGTTATGGACTGCTTTGGTCTGTGACAGCTTAATTTTCTTTGTATTAGCTTGTATGTGTTGTTTTGGATTTGTGATGAGAACAGTATTGGTGATACAGAGATGTTTTATTTATTTATTATGTAAGCACTGCTGAACAGTGCTTACACTGTGTCTTGGGTTTGCTTGACCAGGTTTAGGAGCAGCGGGGCTGTAGGGGTAGCTTTTGTGAGAAGCTGCCATAAGTTTCTCCGTATCCAACAGAGCCAATGCCAGCTGATTTCCAGATGGACCCACTGCAGGCCAAGCCAAGTCCATCAGTGACAGTGGTACTGCCTCTGGGATAACATCATCAAAAGCAGGGGAGAAACCTGTGCAACAGCAGTTGAGTGAGCCAGAGAGAGGCATGAGAATATGTGACAGCAACAGCTCTGCAGACAGCAAGGTTAGTGCAGAAATAAGCGGAGGAGGTAATCCAGGAGCCAGAGCAGAGATTCCCCTGCAGCTCATGGTGAAGACCCTGGTCTTCACAAGACAGCCGTGCCCCTGTCATGCTTTAGGAAAGATACTTATCAGTTGAGTGTCCCCACCAAGACTCTCCTAAACCATGAGTTGGTCTCTTTCACTCCTCCCACAACCTGTGGTGAGGTAGGATGTAGTTGAGAATTGGAGACACAAAAGGCAAAGATCACAGGTCAAGATAACAACAGTTTATGGAAACAGCAATGAGATAAGAAAATGACATAACAGTAATGATGAGTAACAGCAATGATATTAATAACAAAAGTATACAGAAGAGAGAGTGATTCACAGGCAAACATGCTTACTCCAGACCCCACGACAATGAACAATTTTGGCTTCTCCTCCCATATTTTTCTTGACTGGAAGGAATGCTCTTCTTCTCCAAAGGGAGAGAGAGTCCTTTTCCTCACCACCCCAGGCAATGACATAAGGTGGTATTGAATAATTTTAGATTCCTGGCCATGCCCCATCCTAGCTACTGCAAAAAGTTAACCCTGTTCTGGCCAAACTCAGGACACCCCTGCAGCCATGAAGGTCCACAGTAGAGTAGATAATCACCTTCAGCCAGTGGAGGACTCCACACTGGAGCAGGGAAAGAGCGGAAGGAAGGAGCGGCAGAGATGATGTGTGATGAACTGACTGCAGCCCCCATTCCCTGCCCCCTGAGCCACGGTGGAGGAACACATAGAGAAAATTGGGAGTAAAATTAAACCCGGAAAGAAGAGAGGGGTGAAGAGAAGGTTTTTTGATTATTTGGTTGTTTCTCATTATTCTACTGTGATTTGATTGATAATAAATAAAACTAGTTCTCCAAGTCAAGTCTGTTTTGCCCATGACAGTAACTGATGAGTGATCTCTCCCTGTCCTTATCGTGACTCATGAGCCTTTATTTATATTTTCTCTCCCCTGCCCAGCTGAGGAGAGGGAATGATAGAGTTGCTTTGGTGGGCACCTGGCATCAGCCATGGCCAACCCACCACCCAGTGTCCAGGATGTCTCTGTTTCTTGTACTGCCCATCCCTGGAAGTAAGCTGGGGATCCACAAGAAGTTGGAAGGGGTCACAGCTGGGACAGATGACCCAAACCAATCAAACAGATATAGGATTGTAAGAAGAACACGAATCTGTTGGAGTGAGGCCAGAGGGGGGCCACAAAGATGATCAGAGGTTTGGAGCACCTCTCCTATGAAGATGGGCTGAGAGAGTTGGAGTTGTTCAGGCTCTAGAAGAAAAGGCTCAGAGCAGACTTTCCAGAAGCCTTCCAGTACCTAAGGGGGGCCTATGAGGAAGATGGAGAGAGACTTTTGACAAGGGCATGGAGGGATGGGACAAGGGGGAATGGCTTTAAACTGAAACAGGGTAGGCTTTGATTAGATATTAAGATGAATCTTTTCATCATGAGTGTGGTGAGACACTGGAATAGGTTATCCAGAGAAGTTGTAAGATGTCCCATCTGTGGAAGTGCTCCATGCCGGGTTGGATGGAGCTTTGAGCTGCTTGCTCTGGTGGAAGGTGTCCCTGCCCATGGCAGGGTGCTTGAACTAGATCATTTTTAAGGTCCTTTCCAATCCAAACCATTATATCATTCTATGACATTCCATGCCATATGATGTCGTGTTCCGCAGTTAGAGCTCTGGGAAAGGAGATGTTCAGAATCATGAAATTTGTCCTCCCAGGTAAATGTTACCAGTGATGATACCCTGCTTTGCAGCCACCGGCCAAACATTGCCTATGGTTATGAAGCACTGAGTGAATTTCTTATTTTCCTTTGGCTGCGTGAACACCTTTCCATCATTTATTAAATATTTACTATTGCTTGTTGCATTATCTCAAGCTACAAGTTTTCTTACTTCTGCCCTTTGAAATCTCTTCCCACTCCCACTTCTGGTAGGGAGCAAACAGCTGTGTGGACCTTAGTTGCCTACCAGGCTTTACTCACAAGGCCATAAAACAGGCACCTATTATAGCAGTAAAACCTACACTTTTTGTATAGAGCAACCAAGTGTCCTGTATTGTTAATTGGTGTTTACGAAGGCATTGCTGACAGCTCATGAGCTTCCAAGTCTTTACCAGACCTGATTTGTGAGAGCTGGGTACAAGAGAATAACCAATTCCCCAAAATTCTGTTATAGCTTTGGACAGTCATTTGGGTTCCACTTCACCAATGGTAAAACCTGGTTTTCTGCTTAAAGTAATTTAGTACTATCAATTAAGTGTCAAAAATACTTATTTTTCTTAAGCAGACTGCCCCATGTAACTTTTGATCTTGAAGGTCAAAACTCTGCCATTTATGGGGATTTAAGGCAATGCAGTCATTGTTTTTACTGGGACTAGGCCAGATTAGACATGTTTATTTTCTCACAAACATGCATGCACATTTTCAACATGGTCCTAAATTCTTGTAGAACTTGCATAACACCATTTCTTTTACAGTTCAGAATGAAGACAGGCAAAGAAAAATGAAGGGAAACGGGAGGGGCAGGGAGACGGAGAGAGAGAGAGAATAGAAGAAAACCCAAACCCACATGTACAAATGATCAAATGGTGGATTTAGTACTTTTTCTCTCTCTGCCCAAAAAGTACTGATGCTAGAATATTTTATAACAAAACAAAGTTCTATGCTCCAAAACATATCCTTTCTGTCAAGTCTTTTGAAGTCTGAAGAAAGATACTGATGTAAATGGAACAGAGGGTATTCAATTCCATTTAAGACTATTCACAGTAGAAAATGTTATTAATTTTCTTTACTTTTTATATACAGAGAGTGAAAATTTAATTACTATATTTGAAGGAGGTATCTCATTTTACTTCTTAGGGGGAATTTTTCACTATCATTAAGTGATCAGAGAAAACTAAAACATCCTATTAAGGTGTGATTTTAGTGCACAAATAAGTCACATGCAAAATGAATAGTTTAGGAAATGTCTAATTAGCTGAATACCTAAAATATGAACCAGTTAACAGTCCAGAACATGTTTAATTGTGTATTTCAGATTAAAGGCAATTACAATGCCAGTTAGTTACGGATAATTTGACACTGGTTGCTACCATATGTAACACTTCGAATTAGACGTCGCAGATACAATTATTTTGGTTCATCTGAACATCCTATTTTATATATTTATTTTTCAATGCATTGTAAATAACTGTTTCCTAAACGTTACTCTACACTTCTCTTATTGAAATCACAGATTTTTCTCCCCAGAAAACAAGCAGGTGTTCTTCACTGGTTGATGGAAATTGTTTTGAAATTTCAATCTTGAGTGATTTTGTGACACTTTCAAAGTGGAGAATGGTAGAAAATGTCAATGAAGTAATTACAGATATTGTTAATGTTGGAGAGAAATCAAAATGCAGCATAAAGACAATTCCAAAGTGAAGATATACACCAGGAAAAGAAAGGTGAAAATGTATTTTAAAACATATGAAATGTATAAATTGAAGCTGTAAGCAAGTTATCTTTTGGCATGTGTGGGGTGTTTGTACTTAACACTGAACACAAGATATTAAAAAATATTGTCTAAATTTTTTTACTTACTGAATTGAGATTTCTCATCATCTCTATTTATCTTCAAAACTATCTTGTCATGATGCCAAAAATATCAGCTTTGTAATTGAAAGTTTTTTAAAAGTTACTTTCACAGAATCGTAGAATATTCTGTTTTTTAAAAGTTACTTTCACAGAATCATAGAATATTCTGAATTGGAAGGGACGCAAAATGAACATGGAGTCTGACTCTTAGTCCTGCACTGGACAGCCCCGAGAGTCACACCATGAGCCTGAGAGCACTGTCCAAATACTTCTTGAACTCTCTCAGATTTGGTGCTGTGACCACTTCCCTGGGGAGCCCATTCCAGTGTTCAGCCACCCTCTGGGTGAAAAACCTTTTTCTAATATCCAACCTAAACCTCTCCTGACACAGCTTCAGGCCATTCCCTTGGGTCCTGTCACTGGTCACCACAGAGAAGAGATCAGAGTCTACGCCTCCTCTTCCCCTTGTAAGGAAGCTGTACACCCCAATGAAGTCTTCCTTCAGTCTCCTCTCCTCCAGGCTGAACAGCCCAAGTGACCTCAGCTGCTCCTCATACGCCTTCCCCTCAAGGCCCTTCACCATTTTTGTAGGTGTCTTTTGGATGTTCTCTAACAGTTTAATATCTTATATTGTGGCACCCAAAACTGTCCCCACGACTCCAGCTGAGGCTGCCCCAGTGCAGAGCAGAGTGGAACAATCACCTCCCCTGCCCAGTTGGAGATGCTGTGCCTGATGCCCCCAGGACAAACTTGGCCCTCCTCGCTACAGGGCACTGCTGACTCATGTTCGGCTTGCCATTGACCATGTCCCCCAGGCACTGCTTTCCAGCATTTCCTTCCCCAGTCTGTCTGTACAGCCAGGATTGCCGCAACCCAGGTCCAGAATCCGGCACTTTCCTTTGCTGAACTTCATTTGGTTGGTGATTGCCCAATCCTCTAATTTGTCAAGCTTTCGCTGCAGGGCATAATCATCCTGAAAGGACTAGAACTCAAATAAAGAAAAGGAAAAACATTAGGGTCTTTGGCTGAATGCGGCTCTGGTTTAAACAAATCCATGTTTACTGCACCAGTACTTAAATCTACAGCACAGAGCCTCAGCTGTCTTAGATCAAAAGCTGTCCTCACCACATCTGGTCCTGACTCTCACCTGTGGGCCCACAGCCTAGCAAATCCCCAGGAAGGTGCCAGATGCTTGGGGCTGGGGCTGCCTCGGTGTCCCCCCCGGCTGCCCTGCTTTGGGCTGGGGAGGTGAGACAGGCCAGTGAGAGGTGCCCAGCCACCCCCCTAAGACCCTGATGCTCTCTGATCCCAGGAAGCTGCCAGCCCCTGCTCCAAACCCTTCTCCCTGGTCTCTCTAACTGCTGTCAATATGTAAGGAAGTGTGTGAGCTAAAGGCATGCAAGAACTTCAGAATTAGTGACAGAATTGTAATTACTGAGAATAGTTAGCAGCTCAAGTATTTAAGAGGAATAGTTACATAAAAGGGTACAAAACCATAATAAAACCCCAGGGCACCAGACTGAGATGGTAACTCAGAAATCTTGAGGATGTGCCTGACCTGAAGAGCCCTCACAGAGCTTGGCTTGTCTTCACTTGATTGAGCACTGCCTGAACATTAAAGGCTCATTGTGTCTCCCATCAGGGGTTGTGAGCATATTAATATTACACTAACTCATTAGGCCAAGCTGTCAGTTGTGTGCATTAGCTGATAAATAATTGATTTGTACATTTAAATTGTGTATTACCAGTTTGTTGACAGTCTGTTTCCAAGTGCTATAAATAACCAAAAAAAGGGATTCAGAAATGGAATATTAAAATATTTTCAAATCCTTAGGCATAGATTGAGACTGAGCACAATTGATGGTACTGTTTTAACTTATATCAGCATAGTTGTTTTCATTACAACCAATAAGAAATGTGGATTTATGTAAAAAATATTTTTTATCAATGGAGAACTTTAAATCATTAATTATCATTAATTCCATTCTTTTTGTTTGTTTTTTGTTTATGGGGTTTTTTTTGTTTGCCAGGAATACAAAATTTCAGTTTCCTTTCCTCATCAATTTATGAGCTAAAAATATTTCATTTTTCACATATTTTTAAGATTAAAATATGACTGATTTTTATGGTGTTTATATTAAGTCCATACAGAGTGAAGTTATTATGCCTCTTCTGTCTGAATGTTCATAGTAAATTATGTAACAGTTTTGACTTCGCTCAAAAATGTTCTTCGTCTTAACAAAAGTCCCCATATTGTTTATGAAACTTATGTCTCTCAGAAGGTCTTATCCTGCTGGAAATTTTTCATCAGAACAAACAATTGAGTTGGGCAGTCCAGAAAAGTGAATTAACTCCCTTCTAAGTTTGAGTATATGAATTTTTTTAATAGAAATGTGATCAATAAGTAAATTAGGCTCACATAGCAAGATTCCTTTCTGTCAGTGCCCTAACACTGAGGTAGTAAGTTTATCAAGGATAGAACAACATGGAACTATGTAATCCGTAACAGAATTTTGTGTAGATATAGAAAATATCTTGCTTTTACTGAAGAGGACAATGAATATTACCTTAACAACCAGCATGAAATTTTAACTATAAAGAAACTAATGAAGAGAAATAAAATTTCCTATGAGCAGTTTTATTTTTCTCCAAAGTTTATCAAGAATTTAAAAATGTGAACACAAATGACATCGGCTTCTTTTAATCAGAACCAGATCTCTGTCTAATAAAGTAAGGAAAGTACTGACTTCTGAGAGTCAGTCAAATAACAAGGGGATTAAAACTTGTCTTAGGGGGGCAAATGATTGAGTTGATCTAATTGTTTAGTTCATCTCTTTTGATTTTTACCAGTCAATACATTATTTTTCTCCTCTAAGAATGAATTTATTTATTTTAAAACTATGATTCTTGGAAATAAATTTTAAAAAACCTCAACCAAACCCACCGTTTTTCCTGGAAAAGAAAGATCTAAGCTATTTCTCTTTCTCATTTCTTCACTCTGAAAGAGTGCATGACAGGATTTTTGACCCTTCTATCTTTAAAAATCTGAAGAATCAACGGTTAACAGTCATGCAAATAAAATGCGAGTATGGGATTTGATGTCTTAGGGAAAGATAAAAGTATGGTTGAGTAACTGTGGATTAGGAAAAGATCTGCAAGAAATCTTTCTACGACAAACGTAAAGCCTTGCTAAATAAATGCTGTCTCAAATCTCAACATTTTTATTCTCACCAAGGTAAAAGTTAATGTCATTTGAAGTCATTACCTGTTTTTACTTCAGAAATACATTTTTATGTTGGCTTTATCTGACTCCTGGAAGATTTAATTGGGATGTCTAGTGGGACAGCTAGTGATATTACTGACGTTAACAGCCTTGGGTCCTGAAAGCTGATCTATCTATGGCACAGCAGCTTGATCCATGCCTGCTTCCAGTTCAGCGTGGGGCTTTGTGAGCACGTCAGTATGTGAATGGATGTCTCGTAGCACGTGAGGGTGTGAGCTGTCAATTCAGGATTATAAAAACTCAGGACTTCTAACTTTGTCAGCCTTGCAAATCCTTAAGGAGATACAATATACAGAAATCTGAACTGTGATTTTTCTCAATTTAAAATAGAAACACTGGAATCTATTCAAAGCTTGGTGCCATTTGGTGATTACACTTATACATTAGAGATAGGGCCAAACACTGAGGGATCATTTACTGATCTATTGCTATTATCTGATATGATGTGTAGCTGTTGGGGTGGCCACGGCACACACGGACACTGCACTGGATTAACGGCATAAAGCGTTATATTTCAGAGAAACTGCATATTTATAGACTTCTGTATGTTATTATTCATGTTACAAGTTCATTGGCTACTAAATCACAACAATGGATTCATTGGCTATCATTTAACTGCAATATAATACTATTGGTTACCTATAGCATAAGCATTAAAGCATTCAGAAAAATAACAGGTGCGGATGTGTTGCTGTTTTCTCTTTCTAATGTTTTGGATTCCGTACTTCTGTTGATACTACACTTCCATGGGTAAAGCTGATTATTTTGTTCTCATGGGCTTTTCTCAAGAATAGAAGTTAACCATGTCCAAATTAAGATCTGTGAAGCCTTCAGACTAGCTGTTGGCCTCAACAATGATGCTGTTATTTTATACTTCTATCTCTATTTGCATTAATCCATAATATTTTTGTTGAATAGCCATTGATATTTCTTAGTTTTCTAAATTACTTACAAAGGGTTCAGCTCTTAGGTGGCATCTCTCTGATAACATATGCATGCAGTTCTTACAGTGCAGCTGTCTTTGATGAAAGCTGTTCTTAAAGTTAAACCTGGTATGCAATCATGTTTCTTGACTTGCTGAGACTTAATCACCAGTGCCTCTCACCTCCCATAGAGATTTACAAAGCAAAGGTTTAATAGCTGGTATATATTAGCATTGCAGAAGTAGTAAATTGATGGGACATCATCAATCTGCAGTAGATGAAGACCAGGATTATTAAGTTTTGGAATTATGTTGCCATTGTAAATGTCTAGAAGAAGGGAGAAGCAGTAAAAAGTCTGGTTCTATAACATTTACAGTTTTGTCACTTTCGTAATATGTTTGTCACTTTTCTAAATATTTTAATTAATTCTATACTGTAGTTTAAAAAACTTTTTTACATGATATTAAAAAATTTTTTACATGATACTAATTCTTGCAAGTTATTTCTGCAGAACTATTGAAATATTTGCTTCTAATGGAACAATACACGCAAAGCAATGTGAAACATGTATCTTAATTTTATGCCTATATAGAGTTTACCAAGCTCATTATACTTGAAAATTATATAAATCCTTAATCACTACATTTTCTTGACGACAATATTTTTTATTCTGAGTTTCACTTATATCTGAAGCGAGATTAATTGGGTACAAGTATCAGCATTATTTTTCTGCCTGTTTGCTTCCAGTTGTTAAATGTCTTCCCACGTGTCACAGCTTGTAAATATTAACAAATTACACAGCAATTTAATTATTCAGATGAAAGCTTATTCATTTTGGTCAATATTTGGTGACTAACAAAAATATCTAAAGTGACATAGATGGGCCTTATATCCCTGCTATAATCAGTGGAATGAGATGGGAAACTCAAAGGCAGATTCTCATTCCTTTGTAGAGTACTTTGCTCATCTGAAACAGGAGCTGCTAGCCACTGACTCTGTCACTGGCTTCTTTCCCTTTCTTTGATTGTTACCTCTGTCAAAATATTGTCTTTGTAAGGGCTCCAAATTTATATCCTTTTTCCTGTCCTTTGACCCATATTCAAAATGCTTTGTTAACAACTTTGCTATAAATAACTTTTAGGACCTCACAAGCAAACAACACAGGGAAAATGCCCTATAAGCCCAGTAACTCTTCCATAATTGGAAAACTGAGAAACAGGCATATATTTTAATCAGAATCTTTAGTTCAAGGAGATACAAAACTCTTCAGAGAAGTTAGATAAACTACCCAGCTACAGATCATGCTGTACTGTATTTTGAATTCAGTTGTCACATAAAATGGCACATAGTTCTGCTCTATCTATCCTGATAGTAGACAACTCGGTACCAATGAACCTCTCAAAGAAGAGGGTAAACATTTGAAACTTGGTTCTCCCATGTCCTGAAAGACTCCAGTAAGCACTGAGCTACTGCAGAGGATATGGATTTCCTCCAGGTATAAATTTAAATAGCTGTTATATTTGTGGAGCTCCATCACCAGCTTCTGCCTGGAATGTAGCACCGTTGAGCATAACTCTAGCTGCATCCATCCAGCCAATTCCTAATCCACCAAATGGTCCACCCTTCAAATCCATATCTCTCCAATTTAGTGACCTACTGCAATACAGCATAAGAATGTGAAGGGGAAAAAAGGAGCCACTACCTCCTTCTGCATTGTGCAACACTAGCGAAGTGTCAGGGAAGCTGATGCTTCATTTATGTAGCTACTGTATGTTTGTTTCCTTTAGAAGGATCATCTTATGTAGAGCTCCATCCTGGATCAGGTTGTGCTGGTATTTGTCCATGTGTAGGTTGCAGTGTTGTAGCAGTGCTACTGCTTTGTTGCTATAATTATCAGTTCCCCACTTGATTTCAAGGAGACTGGAGGTCATAATGATCATAAATGTACTCTAATAAATTCCAGTTTCTTATTTTAACAAATGTAAATGGGAAATATGATTTCCTTACCAGAACATACGAGCTAGCAATTTTGAAGGGAATATGTATTTTATTTTTTCATTTGTTTTTTACTTACCTACAGAAATACAATCCAGAAGTATTGCCAAGGAAAGTTGTGTCTTATTTTGCCTCTTCCATGCTCCCCTTATTTTTACCTCTCTTCAGTATTCAATGACTGACAAATTCACTAATTCTTATAATGTTTTAGGAAAGATAGCTTTTGTTAGTCAAAGGAATGAGGTGCTTTCCTTTTGTCTACTTGACCTTGCTGGAAAAAAACCCTAAATCTGTATAAAGAAAAGCCCATAAACAGTAAAGAGAACTAAAAATGTGGTTTTCTAAGGAACTCTGAAAGGTCTGACATCCAGTAGGGAATAAAAGAAGCATTCATTATACTTCTCTGCCTTCCTTTCGGCTAGTTCTGCCCTGCCAGATTTGTAGGTCCTCTGCAGAAATTGTATGTACTTTTCATTTGTCTTCAATGTTCCTGGCAGCAGTTTTGTCAGGACTTTCACTGATTTGTATGCATTTGTTATCAGAAGCTTTGTCTTCTGGCTATATAGGGAAGCCGTAATATTCACTCACAGAATATATTTTCATTAGCACAAAGTGAATATGTTCTTGAAGGGATTGTATACTCCAGGCACTGCAACTGACTGAGGGTGCTTTAACTTCTGTCTCATGAAAAGTTGCATTGTACATGAAAAATACAGTTGTAGGCATTCAAATATTTTAAGACTCTATGTTAAAAAAGAGTGTATTCACAAACAAAATCCTTTTTTTATTATTTGGAATATTTATTATACACCGATATGAGGAAAAAAGTATACTCTTGAGGAAATATTAAAGTAAGTATGTGTATATTTGGATGCATTTGAAAATGAAGAAAAATTTTCTTTGGGGATATTTTCCCAAGAATTTTTTTTGAGTAACCATTTCTAATTGTTAGCAGTGTTCCAGCTCTTCAAATAAAAACCATTAATCCTTTTGAAGGAGGCAGATATTTTTTTCAGGTTTTCAAGGAAATACTTAAATTAAAATCCTATCTGGAACAAACCAATAATTAATAATTATATATTTATTTTAAAAGTAAAGTAACTAAATATGACATGACACAAATACAGTAATAAAGATTTTTTTTCAAGGACAATGTGATGTCCATGAACTTAATGTTAACAAAGTCAAAATAAAGTAAAAATAAGTTTATATACAGTTTGACACAAAAGATCCAAAGGTATTCAGTAAATGAAAAAAAAATCTGATTTTTACCCTATTTTTTTTTAACACTGCCTTTTGTTAAGACATATATTTTAGGTTTCTAAGTCTGACTACTAATATTATATAAATGAATCAAAGACTTTTAACACCAGATGTTGAGAGGCACATATAACGTTACTTCTACTTTGTTCACATTTCTTTGAACTCTTCAGACTTTTTAGCTAGTAACAATGGTCAAGATCAAAAACTAACCAGAAGCAATTGCAATACACTCTCTTCAAGTTGTGTACACACTGAAACAAATTCAATAAAAGAATAATTTTAACAAAGACTCTTCTAATGCCTTTTGTTTTCTAGTATTTATTTATAGAACAGGTATTGGCAATAGCACATATATTTAACAAGAGCAACACAAGACCAAGAATTAGTGTCTTAAAATGGGGGGTTTATGTACTGTTTATGCTTTATCCTTCCGAGATGTATTTCTTGGGTTTTTTGCAAAGAAGTGGTGGAAGATTCAAATTCTCTGTCTCCATCTCCTGGCAGATAAGAACTAAACAAATATGTGGACTGGAATCCATGAAGCTGAGGGACAAAAATTATGAGGAATTAAATTTCTAGTTTTTGACTTATTTGCCGATTTTGCCCATTTCTATAATCATTTCAAGCTACTATAACATAGAGAAACAGAAAGCAACGGCAATCTTATGCAGACAGACTCAAATCACAATGACGATAATTCATAGGAGTTCTTCAACACAAATTTTCTTTTAGCATGAAAAAGGATTAAACCATTTAATGTACAAGTCAGCAGTAAATGAGGATTTGAGGATCTGATAATTAAAAAAATATTATTTCGTTTCCATTTGTTGATATGCCTAAAAATAGTCATGTCTTTGCTCCAACTAGTTTATCTGAAATAATGTACTTTTTCATGATGCTTACTGTAAGAAAAATTGCATTTATTTTATGTGATTTCCATGTGATTTTGACCCCACCCCCCAGTATTATAGGTATTATTACATATCATGCTCCAAAACACTGTTAATAATTTTTTTTTAATAAACAGTAAAATAAAGTTTAGAGATAATTACAGCAGGTATGTGTATCTTCTTTCATTAAAAACAAAGTTTTATACTGGCTAATATTTAATATACTGATATAACTAACTCTTATATTAGTTAAAATAAAAAGAAATGTCCCCAGTGTTTTAATGTATTGTCAATAGGCAAATTATGAATTTTCAAAATATATTCTCCTTGTAGATCTCCAGTCTTTTTCCAGGCACTCTCTACTAATTTTCATTATTAGTTCTATTTCAGAACACAGTATAAAAAAGGTGAAAAGAATAAGGAATATGTAATTTACTACATTAAAGACCAAAACATCATTATCATTATTAATATGCAGATTAACATTTATATTTGTATTACGGTTAGCGAAACAGGGGAATGGGAAAAAGATTTTATTATAGTAAGATTTTATTATTTTCACTTATAAAATATTCTTTTTGAAGAACAAAGAAAATGAAATTAATTCTGTAATTGACCTTTACCAGTGAAATTGTGGAGTTTGTTGTCTTTGGAGAGTATTTAATAAAACAGAAAAATAATGAAAATGTCACCTTTTCACTTAGTTCTCTAGGATGTGTTTAATTCATCTCATTTGATATTCCTCTAGAGGGTAAAAAAGTCTACCAACAACGATAGAACTAGTATTTTACTCTTATAGAAGGAAAGAATTATACTAGCATAGGTTTTACTACTGCCTATCTCAGTTCCAGCTTACATACAGAATAAATAAGATTTATAGAGACAGACTCCCTAGTTTAATGAGTACTTTGAAGTACATGGTACTAGAGGAGAGGTTCCTTGTAGAAACATATACTACTGATATTGATTTAAGAAATACACGTATATTTTAAAAATTATAAATAGGAGTAGGAAAACATTGAAGTTTTCCAGAGACAAAAGTTATGAGTTCATGTTTTCTTTAATATTTAGTCAGTATCTCAGAACTGAAGTTTGACTTACCATATCCTCAAATAGAAAACAAGTTTACAAAATAACACTTCTATTTATCATAGATAAACCCATTCACAGAAACATATTATACAAGACTGTCACTATCAGACCACTAATTACAAAATATTAGGGGTCAATTTTCCACATTAACATTAATGAAAACTCTACACAGTCATTGAACAAAGTGTTATTGTGTGATAATAACACACTGAGGAGGACTGTAAATCATTGCAATGAAAGCCTATTCACACCTACAGTAGGTGCATCATTACTCTCTAACACCTGAATGACTCCAGTGTTATTCTAAAACACATTTCTACTATATGACATACAAGGAATTATTATTAACTCATTAAGAATATTAGAATACTTTCTTACTACCTACCTTAGAAACACATTAAAAAATTTCCTCTTTATTCATTTAATCACACTGAATAAGTGAAATGTTTGCAGAATACAAATAAGTGCATGCTTCTTTTACCTCCCATTTTTATAGACCCATGAATTTTTGTTATATTATTCAGTGTTTTGCTAGCATTGCTTTTATCTTCCCATATGCCTCCACTAAAAAATAAAATATATCAATCAACACTGCAAAGTTTGTGAATGCAATGTAAGGAAATATCAGAGTGGTTGGAGCTCAGATGTGTTATTTCTTGCTCAAGAGATCAGTGAGACCAGAATGAGTGTGAAGCACAGCTATTCCATGTAGTTTTCTATGAATATATATATGAACATAAATCTCTCCTATGAGTTGTGAAGAAGAAAATAAATTTGGATGGTTATTTAAAGTATAAATTGATTGTTTAGTATGCGACTTTCAAAGTTTTCACCTTAGAAGTTGAAAATAGTTGTTAGTGAGCTCTTCTGCCTCAGCAAGGAACATGCTTTGCTTGCAGAGCTGCACTAGGAAACGTAAAATCTTTTTTTTTGTTGTTTTCATCCCTGATTCAGAGAGCCCAGGGCAAAAGAACAATAAAGATCCTCTTTGGCTAACAGAAATTAATATATGTACTTAATATAGCTAGAGTATTTAATACACATATTTTTCTGTTGGGTCAGCCTCTGCTATATTTTTATGTACAATGTAATGGGAGATTTTTCATTTTATATTTCACCTGCCTGCAGAAATACATATCGCATAGTAAGCAAACTGGGCAGTTGTCTCTTCAGCTTCATAGTTCCAGAGGATTTAGACTGGATTTACACAATTTATCAGAAACAGACTTTGTTTCACCCTGTGTTTCTCTTATACCTAGTTACAGCCTCATTCAGATGATAGTGAATTTTAGACTTGTGCATCAAAGCATCAATTTGTACTGAGTTTGTCACTGAACATGCAAGGTGACATACGTCACTTGTCACATGCAAGGATGAATTTAACATGGGGACACAATTCCATCTGACAGGAAAAGAAATTTCACTTTGCTACTCCCTCTGTATTAAATTTTGTACTGTAACTGAGCCTAGTCTTAATATGCTGGGATAAGGGTGTCCACCTCAGAAAGCTACATTCTCTTCTTGCCTGGGAAGATCATGGAACAGATCCTTCTAGAAGCTGTGCTAAGATCCATGGAGGACAAGGAGGTGATTTGAGACAGCCAGCACAGCTTCACCTGTTGCATATAGATAAAGCCTTATGAAATGAATGCCTTGTTTCCTTTCTAAAATCATGGCTCAGGCCTGTTACTTTGGCTAAGTAGAAGGGGACCTGTGGGAACCGACAGCTGGAATGAAAGCCTCGCAGGCACTGACCTTGACACAATCAGTTTGTACCCCTGAGAATAGCAACATTATCAGAAGCAAGAAGCAAAACAACAGAAAGAAGATGTAGCAGCTGCAGAAGGTAGGCTACTGGCTGATATGTAGCAAGAATCTGTGCACGCTATAGGCAACCAATAATATTGTAGTGTAGTAAAGCTAACAGCCAATGAACATGTAACATGAATGCTAAGAAACTGTATAAAGGAAGCTGTGTAGTAATAGAGAGCTCTTTTAGCTTTTTTGCTTGGAGCTCTTGGTGTGTGTGTGTCTGTGTGTCGTGGCTGTCTCAACACCGACATTCACCAAAGGGCAGTTCCTGCCTGACCAACCCAGTGGCCTTCTGTGATGGAGTGGCTCCGTCAGTGGACTAGGTCAGAATAGTGCTACAGATGTCATTTATCTGGGCTTCGTAAAGCCTTTGACACCTTCCCCCACAACATCCTTCTCTCTGCATTGGCAGGAGATGGATTCAATGAGTGGACTGTTAAGTGGGTTAGGAATTGGTCGGATGGTCACATCCAGAGGGTAGTGGTCAATGGCTCAGAGTCCCAATGGACATCAGTGACAAGTGGTGTACCTCAGGAGTCCATATCTTCATTAATGACACAGACAAAGGGATTGAGTGTACCCTCAGAAATTTTGCAAACAACACCAAGCTGAGTATTACGCTTGACACACCTGAAGGATGAGATGCCATCCGGAGGGACCTGGACAAACTCGAGAAGTGGACCCATGGGAATCTCACGAGGTTTAATAAGACAAAGTGCAAGGTGCTGCACCTGGGTCAGGGCAACCCCAGGTATCAACACAGGCTGGGGGATGAACAGATCTAGAGCAGCCCTGCAGAAAAGGACTTGGGCTGGCATTGCACGGCCCAGAAAGCCAGTTGTGTCCTGGGCTGCATCCAAAGCAGCGTGGCCAGCAGGGCAAGGGAGGGGATTCTGCCCCCCCACTCCACTCTGGTGAGAACCCACCTGCAGTGCTGTATCCTGCTCTAGGGTCCTCGGCAGAGAAAGGACGTGGACTTTTTGGAGCAAGTCCAGAGTTGGCCAACAAGATGATTAGACTTCTTCTTTGAGGGGAGGCTAAGAGAATTGGAATTGTTCAGCCTGGAGAAGAGATGGCTTTGCAGTGACCTAATTGCAGCCTTCCAGTACCTGAAGGAAGCCTACAAAAAAAGTAGAGACTTTTTATAAGGGCATGTAGTGACAGGAGAAAGGAGAATGGCTTTAAATTGAAAAAAAGTACATTTAGATTAGATATTTAAGAAATTATTTACTGTGAGAGTGGTGAACTGGAACAGTTTGCCTAGCAAAGCTGTGGATGCCCCATCCCTGGCAGTGTTCAAGGCCAGGTTTGATAGGGCTTTGAGCAACCAGGTCTATCAGAAGGGATCTCTGCCCACAGCAGTGGGGCTAGAACTAGATGATATTTAAGGTCCTTTTCAATCCAAGCCATTCAATGATTACCTGATGATTCTATGATCATCACCATTAACAAGTCCATTTTTTTATTCGTGTTTTATATGAGCTAGTTCCTTCATCAATTTGATGACTGGATGATGGCATCAGTATTTACGTAGTTTCAAGGAGATTTAAATCCCTACAGACCTAGGTAGGAACTGAATAATGACTTCAATAGCATTAATGTTTCTTGAATTATGGGCTTATATCTTTAAAGAGAAAAATAGCACCCCTGTGTATTTCAGGATCTGAACCTTAGTTATACCTAGGGAAGGCAGACGCCACTAATGGGTCCATGAGTGTCTTATATAGTATCTAGATAGAAGTAACATATTATTACCCAAGACTGAAGATAACATGCTGTTATTTTTTTTGAATACACATAATTATCTGTTCTGTAAATCCAAAGCTAGTGTTTTTAAAATAGTTTCTATAGAAAAATTAAAAAATATATACTTTAGTTACTATATTTATGAATATAATAAATACTTACGGTGTAATTTTATATCAATTATTATTTTGTCCTCATTCTTTGCCAAGGCATTGAGTTTACAAGGATTCTTACTGTTTTTGTTTAAAAGGTGGCACTGCAATTCTTACTTCTCTGCTTTCATGATAGGCTGTGGCACACATGATTACAACATGTCACTTTCAAAAGATGTGCAACACACTTTCTAGCCAGAGCTTATATCCAGGATCTGCAAAGCTGTCAGAACTGCACAAAACATAAGAGTACAAGGGCACTTATCTCAATAACAGAAAACAAGAGAAAATGTTGGTCACATGACTGTATGAAAAATGACTGTGATAGATTTTCCTTCATTTTGTTCTGATGGTAATAGGGATATGAAGGTTGTACAGCCAGGTGACTGCTTACTCATTGTATAATGCACTTAATGAGCTGCCTTTCTGACATTAGTATAATCTGTCTGGTTCATGATGTACTATAGCACATGCATTATTTCACTGAATGATTTACGGGATCTCTATTATGTTGTAATGCATTTTCTAGGGTAATAGATGAGATGGATTATCTCGTGTTTCCTAGCATATTGTAGTTTCCTACATCAAAAATGTAGTTTGCTTATAAGACATCATATTTCATTAACCAGTGAGAATGATTTTGATGACAGGTGTCCCTTCATTAATTAAACATTTCCTTTTCCTTGTTGTACTCTTCTAAGTATCTCCTTAAAACTTTTCTATTATTTACAATCTTTCTTGTTACTTAGTTTCTACGCACAATTCTATAGTACGCTATTTCAATATTAGCTCATAAGGATAAAATGCTTTTGAAAGAAAAAAGAATTAATAAATTGTTGGGCTTTTCTTATTCATTAATCCATTCATTCATTTATGAGCAATTCCTAGTCTAGATCAATTTCCTAAGGAAAAAGGTCTTGTCCTTAAATTTTACACTGATGTGTCAGTGTCTGGCAAGGAGATAGGTCTCAAAATTATTAAATTTCTTCAAGTTTTGTGAATATTCATAACTCATGCTCGTTGAGGGGAAAGACATTGTAAGTAATCTTATTATAACTAAGTGCCTCTTTTTCCCTGTTGAAAATACGACTTGTTAATTAGCATTATCTCAAATAGCCAAATTGCATAATCTTTTTGTTGAGGGAATTCAGTGGAAGAGAGAGAGAAAGAATCAGGGAATTTAAGGGAGAAGAAGCCAAAGCAAGGGAGGGCAAAGGTCAATGCTAGGAAAAGAAAGTGTTTAGGTGGCAGGGGCTTTTAGGAATATGCAACAGACCTCAAGTTATCACACTAGGAGGATGTGATAGAAAGCTGGGGCAGACAGAGCCTTGAGATACAACTGGTTTGCTCACATGCTATATATATATACACCTAGAACCATAGAATCACAGAATCAGAATGCCTTGAATTGGAAGGGACCTTAAAGATCACCCAGTTCCAAACACCTGCCAGTGGCAGGGATGCCACCCACTAGACCAGATTGCTCAAATTGCCATCCAGCCTGGCCATGAACTCTTCTAAAGATGGAATATCCACAGCTTTTCTGGGCAACCTGCTTCAGTGCCTTACCACCCCCACAGAAAAGAATTTCTTCCTAACATGTAATATAATGTGTTCTCGTCTCTGAAGCTGTGGGTTTGGTTGTTTTAAACACAAAATTACTAAGTAGAATGCAGAAACATTAAACAGAGATCTTAGAACAAGTCAGCTGTCAGTATTCTGCTGGTTGTGGTTCCCCATTTCAGTCCTGCACTCCAGTCCGAGCACGGTCTGAGTCTGGTCATTGGTGCAAACTCTTGGAGAAATCCCACAATGTCTTCACGCTACCAGCACTTCGCTTGTTTTTTGGTTTTTCCTTCTGTCCAGCATCAGATGTTTCTCTGAATTACACATACTCCTCCACTTTTGAGGGAGTCTTAGCCTTTGACTTCCTACTGACATTTCCACTTAACTTACTGGAAAAAATTCATTTTACCCAGTTTTATTGTTTTGATGAACCACTACACACAGTTCTTGCAATATAAACTACAGTGTTGTTGAAATACGGTCTTTCTTAGCTCTGCTGCTTCTGGTTTTCCATTCTTTTGCAATGTGTGTTACTGTTCACAGCAAACTGATAGGTAATACTTTAAATAACTATAAGATTTCCATACTACTCAGTCAAAAGGAGGGTCCTTCAGGGTTCACTATCAATTTAAACTTACAGAAACCAGATCTTTTGCCATAGCATTAATATAAAGTAGATTAAGTATTAAAATCTTTGGTAAGTTGTATAAATTATGTATGAAAAATGAGTTGAATATTTTTACACCCAACACGAGATCAACAAAGCTAATCTAGGAAAAGACGTCTCTGACCACGGCAAGGTAAGGCAGAACCAGATGACTTTTAAAGGTCCCTTCCAACCCAAACCATTCAATGATTCAATGATTCTGTGATTATATCAATCATAACTCAATATCTGAGCCATCATTTATCATATAAATGGACTAGTGGCTAAACAAACATAATCACTCATAATTCGTTTTGAGTGCACAAAAACAGTACAGCTGGGCAATGTTTGGTTAATGGTTGGACTCAATGATCATAGAGGTCTTTCGCAAACTTAAGAATTTTGTGATTCCATTAGTCTACAAATATATTTGGTAAACAGAATGGATGAAAATTAGGCGGCTGTACCTCAAGTTCTCTCATGTTTTTTTCCATGATTTAACAAAACAAAAAGATCTCTTCTGGAAATTCCTACCGAGAGACTTTGGAAACCGCCAAATATTTGGGTTTATGTTTTTAATCTTGTTCTGCTGCTTAGACTTAGTTTGTTCTTAAATTAGAAATTTCCAGAACTGTTTACTATATAGTGAAAATGCACAGTATCCTCAAATGTCATGACTTGACATGTAGGGACTATACAAGTGAAAAAATTTACAATAAATATTTAATCCACTAATTTGTAGTGATATACACTTCTAAGGGAAATGTAGTCTAATTTTTTAACATAATATAAATACTTTCAAATTTTAACTATTACCTCTCTTTGATAAGACATAAATTTTCAATAAGATAATGGAATAATTTGATCCCCACAACAGTTTCAATTTATTTTATCTTAGAGAAGCAGGAAAAAAGCAATACAGTAAACTCACCATACATATATGTAAATTACACGTTTATCATTAGCTGTTGAGCTTGTGATGGGATACCCTCCCTGTTCAGACAAGGCTGAAAGAGCAGAGGAGGCTGCTGTCCTGCTAAAGTTTTTTATTTCATAGTCTCATAGTTTTCTGAAGGTAGAATTCGAAGGGGTTGCATGATAAGGCCAAGCAGCAACAGCAGCTGTAGCAGGCAAACAGCAAGTAGAACACAGCTTCTCCTTCCTTTCTAAACTTACGGAAGTGTGGATTATATTTGTTAATTGGCCAATAAAATTAACACACAATTCTAATTTTTCTTTTCTTAACCTATCCTGGTCTAATTCTAATGGTCGTAAATCTTACACAAGCACTACACAGGTATTACACAGATTTGCGTATATAGTTTCTATCAGCTCTTATTGTTTATGTGAACACTCTGCCTAAAAAATGTGAACAGCATAGTTCCATCTACGTTTTGTCAAAAGTAAAGAAATTCTGTGAAAAGGCAACACTGCTGCAGTAAGAACTGTGTTTAAGGTCTCTTTGCTGCAGCTTTTCAATGTTCAAAGCACTTAGTATATATTTCTACTAAAAGTTAAAAATCTGTATTTCTATTTCACTTTGGTGTGACTTCATGTATGTCAGCTTGTCCAAAGGTTTTCATTCAACCCCTGTGCTTTGGCTTTCCTCTGGGCCTGGGTCCAGAGGAGCTCTCACTTCAACAATTAGCAGAGAAAGACCCAAAAGTTGCTCACATTTTTCTCCCTTGCGACTTGAAAATGATGATAATAACTGCAGTTTATCCAAAATACCAAAGATGTCAAGAAATGAGATTCCATTTAACTATGACAGATTTTACTGTGTATTTACAGACTGTGAAATTTTTTGAATCCTAGTCCCAAAATAAAAAGATGCAAATATATCCATTATCCATATATTTAGACAGCTAGTAAACCCAACCTTCCCCCTAGTTTCCTCAGTACAAAAGACAGAAAATAAGTTTAATAGTATTTCCAGAGGTTAACTTACTCAGCCTTTTGTGAACGAAGTTATAAAGTGAATGAGTTCCAGAATAAAGAACACTCACAGGGAATTGGTCTTTCACTTTACTTCTCTTAGAAAAACCTTTCATTTGGGGAGAAGCAAGTGGGGACGATTTTGCTGCAAAGAAAGAGGAGTCCAAGTTAGACTTCAGAAGCAACTTACTATCTGATTTGGCCTAAGAAATTCTATTTTTAGATCTTAAACTTCTGGGAGCAGGTACTAACTTCTGTGACACATTTTCAAAATAAAAAGAGAAGAGATCTTATGCTTTACTGGAGACAACTGTGGGCTCAAACTCCCAGGTGAAGTAAAGTCTTCCATTCTCCCACAAAAAGCTATCCCTCTCCTCAGCAGTGCCTATTCATTTTCTATTGTGTGATTCTTCTCCTCTTATACTAGCTTTTTTGTATTTAACTCTGAGGAACACCAGTTTTTCTTTACTTAGCTGTATGATTTGTTCAGAGAAGTGTGATAGTCATCAGTGATTTGTTGCGGTGGGGTTTTTTTTGTTGTTGTTGTTTTAGGCATTTTTTTAAAGTAAATATTTTCTTTTAATTTCTTTTCCTTGACACATTTTTTCCAGGAAAAAGCAAAGTGAGATAATTTCTGAAACAGTTTTCTCTATTTTTTTATCCTCTGTCTATAGATGGAATGATTTTTCAGAAACAAACTTCTTGAAATGAACTATTTTGAAATTATTTTTTAAAATGCTATTCTTTTATGAAACAACTGTAATTGACATGTTGAAATGTCAACACCTTTTTACAGAAAAAAAAGTGGTTTAGTTTTTTTTCTATTCAGTAAGAAATCTGAGAATTTTTTAACTTGCTATCTATTTATTGAATTTTCTAATCAAAATTTTATGGCTCCAGCAATTAGCAGGCTATTTCTCCATATGATGATGAATGGTTTATTATCACTGATAAATGAGCTTATCTGATATTAACATTAAGTAAAAAACCTACAATTGTATTAATTGTCCAAATTAAAATCAGAATTACTGGATTTTCAAATAGTAATTGACAAGTATCAAGTTAATGGTAAAGGGCAATATGTTAGCCAGATATTGGGTTAAAAAAAGTTATTATGAAAATAATATTTTAGTCATTATAAGAGAGAAATAGGAATTAACTGAATCTCATTATATGCCATCCACTTCTAGAAAACCCATGCGTAAATAATAGGTTACTATTTTCTTGCAGAAGATGCTTTTTTACTCAGCCTTGTGAACATTGTTCTAGGGAGAATTTGTTTGCTTTTAAAAAGACAATTAACACGATTCAGATTCAAAATGGGCTTTCAGCTTTTTAATAGGACTTCATTTCTAAAATTCTGGTTCCTGTATGCTATATAGTAGACATTTCATATATGAGTTTTCTGTGCTTTCTAGAAATAATTTTTATTTCTTAGTGGAATCTATAGATTCTGCTTGACAACTAGAAAGCAGAATAGTTAGCTAAAAGAAAAAGTTCTCATCTTAGGATGTGACTTTGGTATTATTGGGAGATTAATTTTTCTTCTATGCTAAGTGTAGATGATTTGTCATACTTGTAATATATATAGCATTAACACTTAGCCAGAGTGAGAAATCCACTAGTTAGCTTATGTCTTCTGTACGTTCAGTGGAGTGAGTGTTCCTTCCTGAACATTTCCTGAAAAGTACATGCCACACCTAATTCATAGGATTTTAGTTTTAAAATCCACTGAAAATTAACTGGCATGCACCGGTCAACCGAAATATCATTAAAGAAAGGGACAGTAAAAGACACCTTCTGCAGGAAATTTCATGTGCAGTGTCTTCCAAGGCCACAGCTGAAGGAAAGCTGCAACTGCTGCAGTCACGACTGAATTGTTCATGCGTGTACACAGATGGGGAGCAATAGGAAGCCAGAGAAACTCAGAAACTAAATTGCTTAAAAACCTGAAGATTAGATAGAGCTCTAGGGTGGTCTCTTTTCTTATATTTTTATATTCATTTTTCTCTTATATTCTTCATCTTACTGTGAACCATACACACAGGCATTCACTTCTTGTCTGGATTTTGGCCAATGCCATTATTCTGCATTGGTACTCACTTGTGTTCTGCTGTAATTGTCTTCACACTCCTTTAATCCAAAAGAACAGTTACACTAGCCAGATCAATAAAAGCATTGAATGCATTGAACTTTGAACTCACACTGACAGTAGTCTGTGGAAATTGCTGAAATATAAAACGTCTCATTGTCTCCCAGATCTTTAAAAGTTTGAGGTTCTGATTCTCAATCACATTAACAGTCACTTTTAGATTAGTGAAATATTTTGTATCATTAAGGCTCTGTGGAGTACTATACTTCAGAGATGTACTTAGAGGGATCAATTTTTCACACCGAGAAACTTTTTTGGTTTTACATCCATTACTTAGGCAACGATACTGAGAATGACATTTCTTACTTTTTAAATGACAGAAAAGTAACGGACCAGTAAACAAGGGTAAGATGCATCTTTAAGGAGCTGGAGGAAATGAGAAATGTTCTTTCAATACGCAAAACTATGGAATAATGAATCACAAGACTGCAAAACAAATCGAAGTGTGAGTGAATGTTAAATGGAAAGATACAGGAGCATCTGACCTTGAGAAAATGTGTGTGCAGTGGTGGAGAAATCCCTAAAGTCTTCATCTCAACTTGCCACTGCACCAAATAAAACATAAGAGACACTAAATTGCATTGATCAAGAAACACGAAATAAATCACAAAAAGTAGAGGTGCTCTGACTACATCCCAGAAACTATTTTCTGTGCTGGTCATCAGTACTACTTTTTATTTTTTTATTTTAATCAGAGTTGTCTATTTTAAAATTATGATTTTAGAAGACTATTATGAAAAACAGATAAAGCTGATAGAAATATGAGTAAGTTTTGGCTATGAATATAAAATGAAAATACAGTGTGCTAAAAAAGACACCAAGCTTAAAACAATGCTTGGAATAACCGAAGGAATATGCTATTTCTTTTGGTCAGACAGTAACTTTGCAAGTGATTCAAAGGAAATGTTCAGCAAAAATCACAAATTAAATGTTAAAAGATGAGAGTGTATGACGCATAATGAAGGTACATTACTGGCAGAAAAAGGATTAGAATTCTTCTGTAGCATGCCTATTCCAATTAAGCTCTATGGCTTAATTATTTTTTTAATAATGAAAATCTATTCTAAATATACCATCAAAGACCAACTCTTCTGGAAGTGTTTATCTGCCAAAATAAATGACAATTACGTCTATTATTTCTACATTACATATGCCTGAACTGAGAAATTGTCTTTACAGTTTGAGTTTAGTACCTAACTTCACAGTGAAGGAAGTTCTGAAGAAGGGATTATTTAAATATGGGATAAGATATGGTGAAGAAATTTTCTCTGAAGTTCTGCTGTATTGGGTTTGCACGAGGTTTGGATACTGTGAGGGCGACAGGGGTGGCATCTGTGAGAAGCTGCCAGAAGCTTCCCCATGTCTGATGGAGCCAGTGCCAGCCAGCTCCAAGTTGAACCTGCTGCTGGCCAAGGCTGAGTCCATCAGTTATATGCCTGTCTGTTTTATATATTTGAAAATTCATTTGTTTTTAGAAATTCAGAGTATATTTCCTTCTGGCTGAGGTATTTGGCCTACTCCCTTCAGCAAAACTCTACGTGAAAATTTATTTTCTTAAATATGTTTTCCCAGTTGTGAATAAAATTATACACTATGGACATTGAATACATGTGTAACTGTGAAGAGTTTGCTCTTACAATTGGCATGGAAATAGCCATTTGAAATGATTGAGATAATTCTTTCTATCTCATATATTTTATTTTAATATCTCAATAGCACATGCATAGCATGATCAGGATGGGCCTCCTTCTAGCAGCACATCATCATATTCCTTACTCTAAAGGGCTTATCAACAAAAAGACAAGCGTAACAAAAAGGAAAAAATTTATGGCTAAAACAGTGAGCTGATAGTGCTTCTGATCAATTACATAGAAGAATTAAAACTTCAAGCTATCAGGGGACAGCTTTTGCATATTTGCTCTTTTCATATTTCATACGAAATGACAGTTTAATAAAAGCCATTGTTAAATGATCAACTCCTATTTTTTTCAACAAAATTCTTTATTATAGTCTTTATTATAATCAAGTGCCACAATTAGGAAAGCAAAAACCAACTGACCAAAAAAACCCCCAAAGCATGAAGAAAAACCAGTCAACCCTTCCCCCAGCCCAAAAAACCAAACTAAACCAAAAATGAAACACTTAAAAGTTTTAAAGAAAAACACCTTTTAGGAATGGGTAGTAGATTAATTAGAAATTAGCTGTTTCTTGTCTCTGAATAAATAACCCAAACCCAAACAATTTCAGAAAATGTTTTTCCTAAATTGTCATATATGAGTATCCTGCTTATTTTTCTCTGCTGAAAAACACAACTGAGCATGCCACACCAAAACTAAAAAAAGAAACTGTTCAGAGCATAGTAGGTATCTGCATGGTATATTCACACACACACACACACATACACAATGTTAACTGGGCAATAATCAGAAGTGAAATAATATGGATCTATTTTTAGGAATCTTGCCTTTGTGATATCAAGGTAAATATTTTGCTCTTTTGGCAGTTATTCCATGACACTTCCTTTGGGTAAATGGAAAAAATATTTTCTGCTCCATAAACATTAACTCCTTTACTGCCCAAGTAAAAAGGTAATCCACATCTTTGAAAGGAACATGTTTTTAAGTCTAGCAATAATGCGCATTGTTTGCATTCAGGACTTAGAGAATTCTTGTGCAGCACAAAAAACACCAGAAGAAAACTGAAGCCTTTGAGGGAACATCTTCTAGTGTGTCTCAATGGTTAGAGAAAGAAAATGGTGTAGTGAGTAAATTCAGAAGAGTGTTCAAATCAATAACCACAAATTATGAACCATAATAAAAGTGGAATGCTTTTAATCTTTTAGGCTTTGACGAAACCTTACCTTGTGTCTTTGTGCACCTGAGTAGTCCCATGTTGCAATCCTGCTTTGCTGCGCTGCATGCATTCTTTTTCAGATTTCAGAGACCTGGCTCCTGATCCACATCACGATACAGTGACTTCAGGTCTGACTTATTACAACACCGTGACTTCTTACTGTCATGCAGCTTCAGGTACAGACAGCAGACTTTCTTCTGATTCTCATCAATGTAATAGCTGATTCATCTCATAGCTTTGCTAACACTGTGTGATGCCTTTGCTTGCAGAGCTCAGTGTAATACATTGCCTGCCAGGGGTTTGTGTGCAAGTGTTTGTGTGCTGTGTTTTGTCAAGTTACACAAGGTCTCAAATGTCTGCAAGGTATTAAAGTATTTAATAGAGGTTTTAAATGCTTCTTTACAAAATAAACTAAAGTATGGTCACAGCAATATCCAAAAGGAACAAGTTAAAGGAGTTAGGAATAATCGAGTATATAAATATAAAATAAATGCAGGAAATACACATAAAAAGAGACTACATTACAGTAAAAATACAACATACACGGGACCACCATTCTCTGTCACTGAGGTCAAAAAGATTTGGAAAGGTCCATGTGCATGCTACTAAATTCTCCTGACACCTGGATCAAAGCTGTATCCAAAAAGCATATTAAGAGTAGCCTCTGAGGTATGCTACCTTGACCGTGCCTTGTAATTTTTTTGTGTAAGTGCTATCTGGTCAACACCAAAACCAGGTAATCCTAAGAATACAAGAAGTCAGGTGATTGGTTCCAGAGTTTTTGGGAATTCCATGGAACTTTTGTTTTATTGTGATAAACTGTGGCATAGCTATACTCAACATAGTTAACCAAAGTATTATTTAAGGTCAAGGTGTTCTGACTCTTTTATTAGTTATGTTTCCTTCATATGAAAGAAAAAAAACAACCAATAGTATAGTTAAAAGACAAAGAGTCTGTTTACCAGCATCAGAGAGAAATATTAAATTGAAAATATAAAACACAGTGCAGGGAAAAGTTGCATGCTATTGCAATATCTAGCATACAGTATTTTTCAGATACTGTAATTATTACCTCTTTGCCAGATATACAGGAAACATAGAGTCCACTGTCTTTTTTGTAGAACATATAGTACAGGAAATAAGGATCTGTCATAGTAGTCGAACTCTGACTGAATCAGGAAGTTAATTTCACTAAGCTAGCCTACCTATGCAAGTCCTTGTGCTGCGTCCTGCACATACATCTGTGTCATTTCTCCTGTATCATTTCTCCTGTATAAAAAGAATGGTTTTAAATCACCATTTTTATAGAGATAACATCTCCTAGGACAGCTCATCTTACACAAATAGCTCCAGTACATATGAAACACTGACCTATAGTGTCATCTTTTCGTTTGCAATTTAACAGCAATTTTAGAGTGTATCCCACTACTGCAAAAGCCTTTGAAAATCCCTCTTACTCATGGTTATCCTGCTATCAAAATGCAACTACTGCTTGAGACTAACTGAGCTACTTTTGACCTAGAACTTATACAGTCACAACTATGGGGAAGGCTCCACAAAGCAGAAGAAATAAATCATTTTCCTCTTTGTCGTTGCTCTGAGGCTGACTTTGAGTAGCTTAAAACAGACAGGAAAACAGCCTGCATAAAATTCAGTATTGTCTGAGCTTCTTGAAAATTTTCTCAGTATTGCTGCCAGAGGCCCTTGATGAAAGTGGAAGCAGGAATCCAAAAGTTTTGTTTCTATTTTGTCAGTAGTTCATGGAAGTAATTAATATTATTCCCAATCCAGAAAAAATTAAAATTATTAATTTATTTGACATATGCTACTCTTTCGGTTGTTTCATTGTATATATTCTAAAGTGAACTTAAATCCTGTTGTCTTGATTTTTTCTTTTTGCAGAGGCTCATCTGAACTTTCGCATATCCTAGTACCTTGTCAACTCTTTTGTTGACTAAATTAGTCAAGAAGAATAAGATTCTTCTGTTGCAGTCTCAGGGTTTGTAGATATTTCACTTCTTTACATACCTTTTAAAATGCCTCAAAAATAAAGGTAAGGTTTAGTCTGCATTTTCAGAATGTTATTCATTTTGCTTTTGTGCTTATCTTGTAAGCAGAGATAAAACTGTGTATCACAAACTGGTTGAATGGACTACAGTCTCTCTGAGTGAAGCAGCATTACTGACCTAGCCCCCATGCTGGTGGGAGTGGGGGGACACATCACACTTCAGACAACAAAGCGTTGTCCTCATCAACAAAACAATGGATCTGTTACTAATTAGTCTTCTGGTGAGGAAGTCACCTGAGGACCATTTGAGGCTGGGCTGGGTCATAGGCCCATGAACAGGTTGTGGGAGCTGGAGACCAGCCCTGCTGTGGCATCACTGGGGCAGGGGCTGATGGTGTAGGGACTGACATGGGGTCCTGGGCCGTGGGCAAGGTGAGAAGAGGGTGCTTTCAGGGTTCTGGTGGTCAGGATAATAGGACTTAAAATGAGATTAATTAACTAACTTTTTTTCAGTGTCTAGTGGTAATAATTTGATTTTCCTTTTCAAATTGTATACTTTGAATATCTTTATATTTTTTTTTGAGATAAAAATCTCAGTTTCTGTTAGAATCTTAATAAATATTACCTAAGATTCATGCTTCAAGGTAAATGTTGCTATATCGAAGGACTCTTTTTTTAGAAAAAAGGAACAGAATACTTCTGAACATTAAATCCCAGATGAATCCTAAGTCACTAGCAGTGATATCACTTCATGTGATAAAAGTGCATCTCAAAAAAATGTTAGTAGAAAAAGTTGTTTTGGACAAAAACAAGAAAAAAGGACAACAAATAATAAGTGACTTAGAAAACAGGTAAAAAAATACAAAATCGTGAGTGTCTCATTTGACTTATGAATGTAAATTTAACATTGTCTGCCAGGAATAACATCAGCAATATCAGAAGAACTGCACAAGTGTGAATTACAGGTCCCCAGAAAATGAGTTTCTACTTTAGCAAGTAGGAAAATTAAACAGTTCAGATATGCTGAGGAAAAAAATATCTGAATCTGGTAAGAAAGATGACTCCCAGCTACCAATTAAGGGAGAAATAGGCAGACAGAGTAGTAATGAAAATAAAACATTCAAAATGCATGAAGACATTAAATAACCTTTTGAAGCATGTGATGCGTTCTAGCAAAATATATTTGCAGAACAGGAAGATTCAGATAGGAGCAATAAAAAGTCAACATTTGTGAATAACCTCCAAAGTATTTCAAAGTTAGACAGAACTTAAAACTCCTGCAGAAAACTTCAGAAATATTGGCTTTTATCCTGTAGCTGAAAAATCATGCTTATACAGGAGAATTTTTTTCCCTTCCTTTTTCGTTTCTTTCCCTTTTCCTTTATCTTGCTTTTCTTTATTTCCCATCTACTTTCTGTTCTATTTTCTCTCCCTGATTTTAAAAGAAATTATCACCAAAGCAATGCATTCCTCAAGATGTAGAAATGAACACCATTCTACTTGATCTAAAGGATCTTGGTTAATATGAGATATTCATCAATTGAATGAAGTATTTAACTCTGCATTTTAAGCTCCAGCTTTAATTCTGCTACTAATTAGTGCTAATTTAATGACCTCACAGAAAACACCCTCATTAATGCAGGGTCAGCTACTCTTGAGCTCCTTATCTTGCTTATTACTTTTTATGTAATGCTTATATGCATAGAACAAGATTTGTATTTAACTAATGGGAACCCATTTACCAAGATATGGACACAGATTGCACTAGAAGACTTTAAGTGCAGTATAACTGGGAATAGTTCTATTATTTGTAAATTTCTTCCTAGTTAGGACTTCATCTCACTCTTTCCAATAAAAGCTGGGGTTTTGTGGGTTTCAATCCCTTTTTTTTTATTATTTCTCTTTTCTCACACATGTGAGTATTTAGAGCTGACTCCTAAACTTTGTGTTTTTTCTACTCACTCTCAGAAAGCCTTAGAAGTCATATGTCCAAGTTTATATTCATCTCTTACTCTATTCACACATGTCCATGTCACTGTCTCCTATAATTATAGCAGATATTAGACAAATACAAATGTAGGATATATTTCTAAGGTGTCCTGCAAACAGAACTGTAATCATATTGCTCACTGTTCTGGCTGAACATAAGCAGTGGTGGATACTTAGCTCAAAGTACACAGCTGTCAATATAATAACTATGACAAAAAAGATAAGACTATCATTGTGTAAGCTGGAAGATGTTTTATTATCCTGGCATTGTTAGCTTAATACTTGTGACAGGACATCATAACAGACTTTTAGTGGTGATTTGAGCTTTTAGATAGAAATATTTGGGAAGGTCAATCAGTCCCAGATAACATTTGGGAGTGGCTTTTTTCTAGTGAGCCCTCTGACTCTGTCTCCATCAACAGATGAGTAAATATGCATTTGTAGGAACAGAACTAGAGTGGGGGAATCTACCCTTATAAGTGAACTCTTTTCAGAATTACAAAGGAAGATTGACACAAAATAAGTTTTCTTCATTCTAAGTCTGTTGCAGGTGCTCTGAAAGTCTTAGGTTTATTGGAAATGCCTGTGAGAACAAAACAGAGACATGTACAATTCTAATAGGAGGAAGCAAAGCTAACAATCTTTATTTTGGCACTGCCAGCCAAATTAGAGAAAGCATCATTCAAATAAGGTTTTAGAAAAGAACAGAAAAACTTTCTTTTTCAACTAACCTGACAGCCTTATACAAAAAGAGAACTTCATTCAGAATAAATGTAAAGCAAGAGCAAATAAGGTGTGGTGGTCTGAACCTGAGTTGATGGACAGTCATTTAGACCAATATCGCTTCTTGAAATTTACATATTTAAACCGCGTGGAGATGTGGGAACTGCCTCTTGGTGTTCGAGCGTCCCGCGGGGACTAGGGGGAAGATGGGCCCCCGGGCCTCCCCTGCCCCGGCCCTGGGGCACGGGCCCTGGGTAGCGGCGGGAGAACCCCCCTCAGAGCAGTGGGCAGATAGGAAACAACCATTAAGCTGCTGCATAGCCGATACCACCCGGAGCGGCTTTTTTTAAGGACTGGAGAGCCTCCCCCACCCCTCATGTGGCCCCATGCAGATCCTGTGTTGGGGGGTTTTAGGAGTTCTTTTTGTTTTATTTTTGTTCCTTTCTTTCCCGCTTAAAGAATTTTTTCCCCATGCTAAGGGACAGTTGCTGGATGCTTAAGAAAGACAAAA
>VZTD01003765.1:1894470-1916298 GCA_013397725.1 Rhagologus leucostigma | reverse complement strand
CTTTTCTCTTTAATCCACTTAAAGACATGGGGGGATGAGAATTTTGTGTGCAGCCTGTTGGAAAAAGAAACGTGACCATGCCAGGTCACCTTGGAGTTGTAACAGACTTTTAGAGATTTTATGAAGAAGAGGGCAGTTGCTTTTAAGCTGGAATTTGCCTATTCTTAAAAAAGAACGCCCCATGTGTGGCCCATGCTGGCAGTTGTGGGAAGACTGCAGGATTCATGGGAGAGATGTTTTTCACGGCAGCAGAATTTCTGGGTGGGTCTATCGCCCTTTGAGCAGTTTGGAAACCACGTGAAGCAAAAGAAAACCTTTTTTCCTTAAACAGTGGAGAGACTTTTAAGAACTGTAATACTGACCAAAATCATAGTCTGTTATCCTTTACGCGAGTTGGGTAAAAAAGGGAGGTGCGGGAGGAAAAAGAGGGTTTTGCTTTAATTCCTTGGTTTTATTTTTACTTTTAATTCTGTTAGTAATAAACTTCTTCATATTCTTTGAAGTTTGGAGCCTGTTTTGCATTCCTCCTAATTCTTATCTCACAGAAAGTAAAAATGCGAACAAAACCACTACATAAGGCTAGACAGTTTGTCTGGAAAAGAACATTTAGAGTTTTAGGGAGAGGTAGAAGCATGCTGGAAACACAGACAGTTCCTAGAGAAAGCAAAGCCAACAAGGGCAAAGTCACAAAGAAGAAGCAGCAGTGTGAGGTAAGAAAAGGTCAAAAGTTCTGACACTCACCCTTAAATGAGCATACCTGGAAGGAAGTTTCCTTTGATATTAAAACAGATTGATTAGAGTTTGTCAAATGTATGCAACAAAGCATTGAAGACCCAATGATGTTTTTTAAGAAGGACTTTTGAGGTCAGCCATTACAATACTACCTCTTTGTGCTGCATACCTGACTGGAGAAACGCAGAAACTGCTTTAAGCATGGGCAGGCACTTGGAAAAATAGAGGGAATACATGAAAAGGACCCTTGGGATTTATAGTATTAATATTCTCAGGAAATACGTGCTTAATAAAGTAATACAAAATTGTTGCATGTTTGTAATAAGAAAATACCAAGGAAATACTTTGATAAAATTAGACATTGATATATATTCTATTTTTTTTTCAGATAATGTCTCTCTAGGCATTCCTGAAACCAATAAAAATCAGGCTGTATTTCAGCTTAAAATGTTTTTGACAGAACTCACTACATATCAACTTTAATTTTTATTGAAAAAATTTTGAATTATATTATTGAAAATCGATATTACTGAAAATTGAAAATCTGTCTATATTATTGAAAATTATGTCTTAATTAGAAAAAGATTTAAAAATCTGAGACACATACAGTTGCTGTAATTTTTGCTTTACATGTTTCTATGGGCAGCCTGTCTATTCCCACATTACCAGGTACACAGCAGCCTTATGGATGAAAAGCAGACAAAGGATTACCATGCTCTCAGGTACTGCTCTTTTAGAACAGCAGAGACATAGTCTTGAGGATTCTGATTAAAGAAAAGGAAGTCCAGCCTTCAGTGGTATACTCCATTCTTTTTTTAAGATTTTAAGTCCTTGACTCTTATGACACTTTTAAGTCTGTATCTGTTTCTTAGCACAGACTTGCCTAACATTCACAATGTTGAAATGCAGCCAAGTGAAGAGGCCATAGACTTAGGCTATACCTTCCTAAGAAGCAGGTTTCATTTTATTTAAGCAGAGCCAGTTAAGTGAAGCATGAGCTATACTGTTGCTGAGCCCATCCCTTTGGGATTCAGAAGATAACTATTCAAGAGCAGTCTGTGATTCTCCCTGCATATGAATGACACACTGCTAGAGGGTAACAAAAGCTTTTCCCCAACACCTATCACACAGGAAGACTGCATGAAATACATCTTGATGGAAAGCAAGTATATTTTTTTCAACATTAATTGAGGAAAGAATATCCTAATAAATTTTTTGCTAATAATTAAAATATAATGGTACAATAAGTATATTATTTAAAATACATCTGTGGTTGTTATAACTGAGAATGTTCTTTTAATGACTTATTATTTATGCACTGATAATATTGTCTGATCCTTTTTTGCTTGCTGTGTCAGAGGCTGGCCTGGTATATTTTTTCCTTGCTGTTCAATATGGAGAATAAAGAAATACCTTAAGAACAAAGAGTGCTACTGATGGTGATATTTAAATAACACCAAAGGTGAATAGAGTGAATCTGCAAATGTTACAACATTCTTTCTAGATGAAATAATGTTGGCTTTGTCATTTAAAAAGCAAAAGATAGTTTCTAAGACTTTTCCTTGTATCAAAACTCAGAAGGTCAACCTTTGTTTTTTGCTTCAAAAAAAAGCCAAAGTGTTTGTTTTGTTTGTGTGACAAAAGTTCTGGTGCTTTTTACCTAACTATTTCTAGGTGCTTTCTAGCAGCTATCCACATCCACAGCTGTCCTTTGGTTTAATTAAACACGTTCTCCTTAGGCTTATGTGGTCAAATAAATGATTGCTGTGATTATAATCTTAAGTGATCTGTATTTAAAAAGAATTATGTGAATCTCGATCTTTATCATAATCTATGCATAAACTTGCATCTGTGTGGGAGGTCCTTTGCCAATTATTGCCGCTGCCAGTCAGGCAGGCTCCACCTCGGAGGTGGAAAGATCCTCCTTTGAGGAGGATCCCAAGGGCGGCACCCTGGTCTAGGACCTGCCCCACCTTCTCGAAAGTTCTTTTGTGTTCAATATGTTATTGGTTGCTGGTTATTGTACCCTCCCTTCAGTTAAATTTATTGGACCCTGGATCCCTGTACCCTCCCCTTGCCCCCTATCCCATTGGCTGTTTCCCCTGCCCCCTCCCAGTTCGGGCTTCCCTTAAAACCCTCTGCATATCCTGAAACCCTCGGAGCTCTCCCCTCGAACGTCTGGTTCCTGGATTCCCTTACCTAACCCCTCAATAAAGGAGAACACGGGGAGACCCCCTCCTGCAGCCCTTTGCCTCCTTCGCCTTCTTTCCTGCGCGCCTTGCAGGCATCTCATCCGGAGCGGCTCCACCTCAGTGTGAGACACCCACACCTCGCCCTTGGGACCTCTTTACCTCGTGGCAGGTTCTCGGGCCCTCAGAGAGCCGGCGTCTGCGACTGAGGGTAAACCTGAAGGGCGGAAGGCAACACATCTGTTTATCAGAGCACTAAATAATATTGATTGTTTGCACTCTCACAGTACTGTGTGATCTGTTATACTTGAATGCTACTTTGTAACTAAAACATGTTTTAAAATTACCATCTGTATTCTGTAATGCTTATTGGCACATTGATTAACTGTACTATTTAAAAAACATCAGAAGTTGCATAGGTTAAGCATATTTTAGTCTTCCTGTTCTAGAGTCAAGGTTCAGATCTACAAAAAAATTCAAATGCATGTAGAACAATGACAAAAAACCTATCTATCATATTACACACTCAAAAGAAAAGTAAATTGAGATGAGGTGTGAATAGTTGTGTTGTGTATCTGGACAGCAGCTGAAGTGTGTCAGAACTTGATTGTTTCAGCTCAGCATATTCTATGATTCTGTGGTTTATTAATGTGAATTTTATGTCATGTATTCGTTCCAAGAAAAATGGATTTAAATAATTATTTTATATTTAAATAGCTAAGAACTAGGTATATTATGAGTTTCTGTTTAACCAATTATTATATCATGCGTATCATTATCAGTTATTAGTTTATCATTTTATTATGTCAGTTAAAATATTATTTGACATACAGATAGTTTTTCATTCATCTTCTGATGCTAGCCCATATTTACGCTGGAGCTGAATTTGATCTCATATTTACAATCCCTCTGAAGAACACAAGCTTCTATAAAGTCCACAAAAAGATGCATTAACTTCTCTGAGATGATAGAAACGCTGGTGAGAAAAGGATGATTCACAAGCCCTTGACTACTTGTCATCTAAGTAATGTTCTTGGCAGGGTGAAGACTTGTCTGATTTGGAGAAGCAACAAATGACTTTGAAATTTAACCAGGGTCTAGACTGCTCAATGAAGCATATATTATTTCTTCCTATTCTCTATAATAGAAGAATTGCTGCTTGAATGGTTTCCTCAGCTTAATCAACAGATCTATCTTCTGTAATTTTCTAGTGGCAGAACAATTTACATTTATACCTTAACTTTCATTGTTCTCCAAAATTTAGATGTAGCTTTGACTTTTCTTTGTTACCATCATTACATAAAGAGTTAATATATATCATTACTGCTTACGTGCACTTTCAGTTTGACTTGAAACATATATTTTTAAAAAGTAGCTCTGCATGTAATTTTATAGATAAATAAAGTGCTCTTGCACTTCAAAATAGAAACATTTGTGCAACAACAATATGACTAAAAAAAAGATCTTGTGTCTTTGAATAAACTGTATCTTCTGGCAAAGAATGAAAAATCTCAGGAAAAAAGGGTGTTTCACTAGGTCTAAAAAGAAAAGCAATCTCAGACATTAGTTTGCAACAGCAGCTTAGACAGCTGGTCATTTTACAATTGCAGTGACAATGTCTTAATTGACCATAAAGTCTTATAAGTAATATTGTAGACTTTCACTGCATTTATTCACTATTTGTACCTCAGAGGTACAAATGACACATGAAGGAAGAGGCCATCAGTATGACAGGAAATACTAATTTTAAACTACAATTTTGCCATAGAACTACAGATTGTTTGGGGAGTTGGTACCTCCCATAAAACAGTTAAAGGCACCGGAATCGGCTTTTATTTTATGGTCTCTTCTCTTCTCTTCTCTTTTCTCTTCTCTTTTCTCTTCTCTTCTCTTCTCTTCTCTTCTCTTCTCTTCTCTTCTCTTCTCTTCTCTTCTCTTCTCTTCTCTTCTCTTCTCTTCTCTTCTCTTCTCTTCTCTTCTCTTCTCTTCTCGCTGGTTATGAGCTGTTGCACAGCTCAGAGTCACTTAGAACAGCTGCATTTGTTGTGCTATGGTGCCAGTCAAACACATCCCCAACTAATATATAGGATGGGAGGATGTACTTGAAGAGACATAAACCCTTTCTACATCTTACTCCCTATCCTCCTAGAGCCTGTACCTTGCTAAAATACATAGGAGCTACAAAAAGATGGATATTCCTAATACAAAGTCCTTCTCATGTTGCACACTTCATTAGATGGAAATTTTAAAATATGCTAGTCAAATTCTCTTGGTGCCTCTATGCCTCTCATACACAAAGGTACACAAACAGACTGCTAAATGATAACTTCTTTTGCCAGTCCCATTTGTTTCATTTCATATTTATTATCCACTTAGCTTCTAAACCACCTCTACATCTCATATATTCTGATTTTCCTACACTAAGTCTAAGAGGACTTAGAATGGTTTTGTCTGCATTTTTTTAATTTGCTCAAATTTATTTCATTTAGGTATTCATTTTCCAGATTTCATTTGTCTGGTTTAAATTAGCCAATTTTTATGTTTTCTAAAAAGTTCAAGAGAATAATAAAAAGACCAGCTTTACCACTGTGATGTAGAGCTTTTGCAAAAATGACAGTTTAGCAGCTATCCAAGAATTTGCAGTCAGCTTTTTGTTGCTAGCAGATATGACCTTCTGAACAATCTTTCTATGCTCTGTACGTAGGCTTTAGCTTAAGGTACATTTATGACCACACATATTAAATGTTCCTCTACAGTTTCAGTAATTGATTGCTCCTGTAGCGTTTCTAAAGAACATCTTTTTTGTTGGAAATCACCATGCTCCAGCTCCAATCATTGGATCTTTTCATATTTCTTTCTGATATACTAAAGATTCCTTTATCTGAAAGCTCTTCCTCAGTATAGAGAATGCACCAAGTGACAGAAACCTGAATTACACCCCATAGCCATTTTGTGTTTGGACCTATCAACACCAACAATTAATTTGTTAAATCAGTATTAAAAAAAATGTGATCTGTAAAAACTATGGAGTGATTCCTGTCAATTAAAGAACATTAAAATATTATCCTAAATATGAAGATGGTGAGAATACTTACATCACAAATATCTAGAATCCCACACTGCTTTGTGAACAAAACAAAAAGTTAGAACAGTCTAATTTAGCTTCAAGAAATTGGTTATTCAGTGAGTTTTTTCAACAGCTCTATCTTTACTTTGTAAAAAATTAAATAAGGGGATTCTTCCTATTTAATTCTTTAAAGTTAGTACTATACTCTTCCTTATCTTTTTGTTTTGAATGCTAAATATGAACCATTCAAACAAAAGACCCCCCCACCAATATCCACATCTATCCCTTAAAATGACATCTTTTAAGAAAACTGTTAGTGATTGAGATAAGATGACTGAGGAATGAAAAATATGTGCTGAAGAAACCCATGTTAAATGTCTCATGGTGACCTCTTCAGCTATGATTAAATAGAATAAGCTCTGAAATCCTTAGTATGTGAAAGCCGTTGACCTGCTGCAGCAGGTCCAGAGAAGGGCCACAAAAGTTATTAGAGGGGGGACCACCTGTCCTATGAAGACAGACTGAGAGTGTTGGCGTTGGTCAGCCTGGAGAAAAGAAGGCTCCAGGAAGACTGTGCTGCAACCTTTCAATACTTAGAGGGGAATTACAAGAAAGGTGAGGACAGATTTTTTAAGTAGGACCTCTGGAAATGGGACAAGGGGTAATGTTTTTTTTTAATTAAAAGAGGGTAGATTCAGACTAGATATAAGAAAGAAATTTTTAATGATGAATGGGGTGAAGCATTGTGGTGGCTTGCCCAGAGAGCTGGCGATTGCCCCACTCCTAGAAACATTCAAGATCAGCTTGGACGGGGCTCTGAGCAACCTCATCAGGTCCAAGATGTCCCTGTTCATTGCAGAGGGAGGTGGACTAGAGGACATTTGAAGGTCCCATCCAACCCAAAATATTCTATGGTTCCATAACTCTATGAAGATAACCAGGGTTGAGCAAGTTTTGTTTGGCGTTTTTGTTAGTTTTTCTTTATTTTTTTGATCTGTTTTGGGAGAGACTAGTCTATTTTACCTGCTTGTATTTAATTTAAAAAAAAAGCCCTCATAGACATTCTGCAGTTTATTTTTTTTTAAATTAAGATCTAGTATGCAAAATGCACATTTAGCATACTTACCACCACATTTAACTGTTTCTCAAACAGCATTGTCTGGACTGTCATTCCTAAACTATAAAAGGTTCTGATCACTATGAGATAGGCAATACATTTTTAGTAATTCTACAACCAAGTTCAAATGAAATTTGTTCTAATATGCAAACTGATCAGTAAAATGAGTCTTTCTTTCTTATTGCCTTTCCTTGTTTGTAAAACTATGAAGTATTCACAATAGGATGACTAACAAAAATGTATCTTGATTCTTGTGATTGTTATTATGCATATTAGATTGCTACTTCAAGTTACAGTGAAGATATAATTGTATTCTTTCCATATGGTTAGGCTCATTAGAACAGAATTTTAAAACAAGAAAATTAAGACAAATCTGCTTACTATGTGAGATATTTCAGACATACTCTGCTGATAAATTTAAACTGAAGAAAATTTTATTAATCTGCAGAGAACACCTCTTGTCATGCAGGAAGAAAAGAAGGTTTGTTACTCCCGAAGCAAATTATTTTTTGCCTTGAATCCTACCACATATTCTGTTGTTTATGACAATAAATGCTGGTCAGAGCACTGGGGACCATCTCTAGGAAGATGCTCAAAGAGCATCAAAAGATAAAGAAAAAACCCAAACTTAGTCTTTTCTGTCCACGCATAGGCAACTCAGTATAGCATTTGCATAGAAAGACAACGTGCAGTATCTTACTCATCACCAGATTTGACAGCTATGAGGCTTACTTGTGTCCTAGTTTCAGTTAGGATAGAGTTAATTTCTTCTCAGCAGCTGTTACGGTCAAGACATTTTTAGCATATATGAACATCTTCAATCCAGTATGAGATTCTTTTAAAATTTTTTTAATAGCATCTTCCAATAATATGCACTAGGTCAGTTCATTATACTTCTAACAGATCTAAATGTAGGTTCATGGACCACTTAGAGTAAGAGAAATAGATTTATCAGAAATAACTGAGGAATATATTAATCATCTTAATTTTCTTTTTATTCTATTGACAACAGAGACCTACGTGAAGATATTCACCATTTGTGTTGTAGAGAAATCCGACAGATGTAACTATCTATAAAAAGGGATCTATAATTTAGATGGAGAAAAACCTTTTATAAGCAAATTCATTTTTCCTCTACAATGCACCTGTTCCTTCTGCTCCTGCACATGGCATATCCTTTCCTGCTATTATGCATGAAATATATGACTTTTCCACTGCTTTGTGACTGTGTGATTGAATCAGTCTTGAAACTAAATGTAGATGAGGCAAAATGAATTCCTGAGTGTTATAAAGAAATTCTTATATACAAAATATTTACTAAACTGAACTAGTCACTTCTTCTCACCATATACTTTTACACCTTCTTAATTTATTTTTAAGGAAGAACTGTATCATCCACATTCTACTGAAAAGCAGCACTTGTATAGTCAAAATAACAAAGAGAAATACATACAATGATTCTGCACTGGCTCTAATATAATTATTCTCAGAAAATACAGGTGCTATAGGGTAATCAACAGTGTACTTGAGAGTACTGAGATCTTTCATTTTCACAGACAGTATTTATCAGTTTTTTCTCTGCTCTACCTTCCCTTATGAAATCACATTCTCCCATTCCTTTCTTATCCTGTAGCCTGGCACAGTAAAGTGGCTTCTAAATTTAGCATTTAAATACTTGTATTGTTTGCCTCCAACTTAAACTTCCAGTGTCAGACCCAAGCACTGAAACTCAGCTCCATTCATATTGCAGGAGCTTAAAGGCCCAGACATGAGAGAAAATGCATACAATGAGGGTAAAGAAGTTCCAGGCATAGGACATTTCTGATCCGTATCTCTGTTTTGCATCTTCAAGATTTGCTTGATGGTCTAGGACTCAGAACATAGTTTGGCATAGACATTTTTGCTAGATGGCTATGGGACTGCCTGACACTATTTAAAAACTAATGTCTAGCTAAGAAAACAATTAGGTGGGCTGCTTAGTAACTGTTTCTTTCCTATTTTAATATCTGGTTGATTATTTTCTTCATACAGTTCTCAAAATAGATCCACAGGTGAACTTACATATTAATCTAAATCTAAATCCTGTGTCAGGATTTATGTCATTAAGAGGTCTGTGAGTTACCCTGAAGATATACAAGTCTCAGAGCAATTAGGTTTCCAACCCTGGAAGTTTCTGGCTTCCTTTTTTTGGCCATATAAACAAAAATTAAATGCTGTGATATCAAATTAGGCAAGTATCTTCCTCATCCCTGAGCCTGTTCAGAATTCACAAAATACTCATTTACTCATTCATCTCAGCAGTGGTATTCAAGCAAATAATTGTGTTTAGATCATAATTTCATCATCTTTAGCCATTAGATATAGGTTTCACTTCAGATTAAGTTTGCCTTTCTGAGCATTTTTTTTAATGCAACATTCAATAATACTATTATATGGAAAAATTGAAACAAATAAACAAATACAAATTGAAACAAATAAAGGGAGTACCGTAACTAATTACAGACAGCTGGTAAGAATTTGAAATTCTCCTTTGTAAAAGTTCTTAGAGAACTACTACCCATTCATGGATGACTCAACCAAGCTATTTAGTAGAGAAGCATTGACTGGCTTCTTGTAAACATTTATGAAATTTCATATATATTTCCCCAAGTTCTTATTAGTTTTGTACTGAAATACAGGATTTCAAAAACACTTGAGTTTCCTTTCTCAAGTCAAGTACAGCAGCATGGAATTTTCTGTATCATATTTTCAAAAGTCTATGAATCAACTTCTTGATTATACCTAAGTAATAAGTTACAAATGCTTTTGCCTTATGTATTATTCCAAATTATTTAAACAGCTAACTTCCAATAACATAATGAAAATTAAGTGCAAATTACTTACTGAATAGTCCAGTAAAAGTTTCTTTTGATACAAGACTAGATTTTCAAATCTGCTCCAATTTCATTTAAGAAATAAATTCTCACTGATTTTAATGAGATTAAGAAATGGTAACTCTTCCCTCATGCAGGATAAATGTCTTTAATTACTAAAAAATAAAATTATTCATTTAGAACAAGTTCTTCAGTGCTTGTTTTCTTAATAATAACTCTCTGATCTTTCATTTTTTGAAGATGTCCAATGAAAAGAAGCTTTAGTCTAAAATTAGAAAAAGTAAACATCCTCATCCATATCTCTGAACAATCAGAGAAAAATTATTTTAATAGAAAAAAAAGAAGTTTCATTTTAGGAAATAAAAAATGAAAGTTAGTACATAAATGCATATTGAATGTTTTCTTCATTTGGCTATGCTGCTCAGTATATCTGTTAAAATATTGCTAAAACCTGCAAAATATTTTTGATTTTTAATATTTTTCAAGCATTTATTGTAAATTTAGAACTTCAGCCTGAACTTGATGATTTCCTTGTCTAATAAGATCCAGTATTTTGTCACCTTTGAGTATCTTTCACTGTCAATTTTCAGATTCTCTTGAGTTTCACTCCCTCCTCTCATCTCTGATGCAATTTAATCTCTTATCAGACACTGAAGCTGTCTCCTTTCCTCTTTCCTTCCCACTCATTATTCCCTTGTTGCTCTTCAGCTTTAGATCAGTCACAAACACTTTGATGTTATCACCTTCCTTCTGTATTCTCTGATAAAAAATGTTTCTTTCATGTGCATTTCATTTTCTAATGTAGAGCAGTAATGTTCTAATTTCTGTAACATGCTCTTGCAGTTTAGGTTCATCTGCTTGATTTGACTGGAAACTATTAAACGCATCAAGGGTTTCAGGGCTAGCTATTGTGAGATATGATATTATCTGCTGAGTTTTACTACTTTGTGGCATATACCTGCTTCAGACATGGAATAAACTGTTGATAAAATCGTCTCCATGTATTTTTTTATACTACCATATGGCTCTGTCCTTTGAGCTTTTTCATTACTTTATTTTTCTATTCCGGATGTTTATAAAAAAGTAGTCATTCTGCTAACGCCTTGTTATTGTTGAGAATATGTTATATCAGCAGGATTCTAGTAATGGAATGAGATCCGTCCCATTACACCTCTTCAGCCTTGTCTGCCTTGTAACCATGCTAACAGGCTTTGTTGATACATCACCTTCTTCATTGACGTGAACAGACCTGGGAGAAGGTCCACTTACCAGGACTTACTGCACAGTTCCAGAAAACCAGCTCCTAGCTGATCAAATATGAATCAACCCAGGGTGAATAAGTCAATTTATGTTCCAGCTGGACATTTAGTCTTTTTATTTACCCTTGCTGCTATTTTCAAAGTATTAAAAAATATGTGGGGATTCTTCAGGGCAAATTTAAGATCCAGCTAAGAGACAGAGTGAATCTATGCTTATTTAAATTCTAAGACAGACCTATGGACAATAATCTAGTCCATGATGACTGTATTTTTTTATCAGACTGCCTTTCTTTGAGGCAGAACAGCCTTCACTTTCTCCTCGATAAAAGTACTGTGATAACGTGTTCGTTTACATTGTGGCTACTGATGCCTATACTTCCAGTCCTTCCTTATCCATAGATGTGTGGATATTAGATGGCTTCTGTTTTTATGCCATGATGATCCAGTATTCTTGTTGTCTCACTGAAAGCTGGAGTTCATTTAGGATCTGATTCAATATCAGCGCCCCACAGGCTGGGAGAGGATGCTTGGGAAGACCTTTGTTTCATATGGGATAGCTGACTGTAAATGTGGCCCTTTCTGCACAGGTAGTGACCCTGACTACATGAAGGGAGAGAGGTTCAGAAAATCATCTGCTTTTATGCATTTTTAATACACACCCTACACAACTATATACACTGCTTCTTTACTTCATTCACCAGAATATAGGCCCTTTATATTCCCATCACACAATATTTAATTCCTCCTCTTTCCCCCAAATGTAGTTTCTATGACACAGACTCCAAGAAAAAATTATGTCCCAAGTCTGGGGGCCTGGAATGCTTAGAAAAAGACCTTTCTTAAATCTATCATTTTACAGGAAACTGTATTTCTAACTTGTGGATCTCTCTCATGACCTTTTCTCTCCAGAAGTGCTTTCTTGATGCTACGTGCATTATCTACACACTGTCATTTCTTGAGCTGGGTAAAATTCTATAGACATGAAGTGTCAAGGGCTTCAAAAATTTCTACATATTTTTGTCTCTAATTTTTTAAAAAAAGGTCTCAAAATGCCTAAACTAAATTATATTTCACAGAATCATGGTATGTTTTGGGTTAGAAGGTACCTTAAGGATCATGTACTTCCAAGTCCTCTGCCATGGGCAGGTACACCTTCCACTACACCAGGCTGTTTAAAGTTTGCTTCAACCTGTCCTTGAACACTTCCAGGGATGTTGCATCCACAGCTTGTCTGAACAACCCCTTCTGCTTCCTCACCACTCTCATAGTGAAGAAGTTCTTCCTTATGCCTAATATATATCTACTTCCTTCCAGTTACGTACTGGAAGCGTGCTGTCAGGTCTGCCTGGTCTTTGTAGGAGAGGTGCTTCAGCCCTGTGACCATCTTTGTGACCTCCTCTGGACTAGCTCCAACAGGTCCACATCTTTCTTCTGTTGGGGGCCTCAGAGCAAAACGTGATACTTGAAGTGGGGTCTCACCAGAGCAGAGTAGAGGGGCAGAATCACCTCTCTCACCCTGCTGGCCATGCTGCTTTGAATGCATCCCAGGATACAATTGGTTTTCTGGGCTGTGAGCACACACTGCCAGGACACGTTATGTTTCTTGCCACCAACACTCCCAAGTCCTTCTCCTCTGGGCCACTCTCAATGCATTCTCCACCCAGCCTGTATTTGTGCCCTGATCCAGGTGCAGGACCTGGCACTCGTTGAACTTCATGAGGTTTATGCAGGTCCACCTCTCAAGCCTGTCAAGGTCCTTCTGGGTGGCATTCCTTCCTTCCAGTGTGTCAATTGCACCACACAACTCGGTGTCAGCAGCAAACTTGCTGAGGGCGCACTTGATCCCACTGTCCCTGTTGCCGACAAAGATTTCTTACAAAAACATGAAAGAGATGTTAATTGCTTAAGCAGATCTGTGTACACACTGTCCTCTTCCCCTTTCACTGCTACACATCATAACATTTCAGTAGAATTACAGTGATGTTGCCTTCCACAACGTCTCAGCCCGGGAACAGGGGTGCTTGGGTCCCAATGCAGTGACTCATATAAAACTCTACTCTGGACAATTCTGTGGGAGTAATATTCTCCCACTACTCACTCTAGTATAAAATATTAAAATAAATATGAACAGCAATGAACAAACAGCATATTACAGTTTGTGTTCTTTAGTTCTTAAATAATTCTATAGTTACCATTGTGAAAATCATTACTGGATTATTATATGTTGATGAAAATTATTAGACTTTATGGCAGTGGGAAGGATACTACATGTTAAACATTTTGAGCGGTTCAGTCTGATAGTTCATGTCATTTGAGCTTCTTTCCTCAAAGCATTCATTTTATGAGGTTGTTGTTTTTTTTTTTTTATTATTATGAGGTGTGATTTATCATCTGTTGGTCTGGAAAGTGAAATTCAGCAAGCAAGGTCACCATTCAAGCTAATTGCCCTTTGACCTTCACCCTTCCTTTCTGCTATGATGCAATACAGATATTTAATTTTTCTTTTGTGAAATATGTGCATTAGAGTGAAAAATATGTTCTTTTTTTTTATCTGCATCTCTTAAGGTTTATTCACAGAAGAGGTATATTTTTGCTATAAATGTGAAATGTAGTTTCAAGGTTATAATTCTTTGGTTTCTTCTTTGTCTTTCAGTGCTGCTTTGTGAACAGCACTGTGGATTACCCTGGTTTATATCATTTTTTCCTCAGAGACATCCCCACAAAAAATAGAAACAAAAAACCCAAGCAGAATGAAGAAGAATCTCCATATGGATGACCTTGTACATTTTATAGATAATTGCCCCTCTGGGGCTGCATAGTTCAGAGGCATAAAATGGACTGATTCTCAAACCGTAGGAATTCCAGAGACNAAAAAAAAAAAAAAAGAAGAAGAAAACTCTCATCTACTATGGGCATTCAGCTGTGAAATAATTACTCCACTGACCTCGTTTTACCACTGACATCTATGAGAGCAGAGATTTATCAAGGCTGAGTGCTTCTGAAAATCTCACCTTTAGTGTCAATGAGAAAACCTGCCCATTTCAGATTCTCACTTCACCTGATACTTTAAGGAACTATCACAAAGCCTTGTGATAGCCCCTGCAAGATTGGAGGGGCAAGGAAGGGAGAACAGAAGAGAAAGGATAAGGACACATAAGTAACCTTTTCTTTCCTGCATCTATACAGAAAAAGTTCTTCAGTAAAAACATCCCATTCTGCTTGTAAAAGTTAATCAGGTCTTTAACTTTATGCCTGAATATTATTTATGATTATTAATTCTATTTCAAACTTTTAATATGTAAATGAAAGCATCACACTCTAACAAAGAATGTGGTGATGGATTTTGCTGACAGTAGTACAATGACTAAATGAATCTATCTTTTTATTACCATTTTAATAATATATTGAGCAAAACTTCTGAATGCATAGTGGATCTGTCAAACGCTTCATGTAGCAAAAGCTATCAGCCTGAAGAAAACGGGGAAGACTGCCACCAGCCAAATGAAAGTGTGGCTCTATCTTGAACACACATGAACAAGACTCTTGCTGAGAATAGTTATAAACTTATTAAAAGGATCTGGAAAAAGGAGGTAACAAAAGTTCACCTTTCCATACCCAGTGGAAAGTGGTAGTTGAGTAAATAGAATACACTAATGTTTAAAAAATTCCAAACACTCCACAAATACTTTGTATTTTCCTCATGAAATTTCCTCATATTTTCAACTATATCTAAAAGGCATTTCTATAGAAGCAGGAGTTTCCTACTGGACACTGGGGAAGCAATATCGTTATGAATTTTGGGTGTGGTTAAGAACAAGAGCTGAGGTTGTGAAACTCCTAGTGAAGCAATGGAAGTGAAAGATAACACGAATTGGATCCATAAAGGCAGGCTTCACCCATGTTAAACATAAAAGCAAGTTAAAGTTGTGCCATCTACTGCTGTTTCTGCAAGTGAATTTTCTTTTGTAAAGATATCATATATAAGACCATCATTTTTAATGGGTCTTAACATGTGTTTTCACAACAAAAATTATGAGGATAATATGAGAAGAGAACTAAAAGACCTTTGTATGGATTTTATTTTCCTTACAGCACAGTATTCCATAGAATAGAACATTTTGGCGCACTGTTCTTTAACACCACGTCGTAAGGCAGAAATATTAATTCAAAACAATATTATACTAAGGTAATGACACTTACTTAAACAGAAGTAATGTTTTAATTAGAGATTTTCACATCTTTCCAATGTATAATCAGAAAAAAATCTTTATAATAAATATTTTTCATATTCCAGCTAGTAATATTTTATATAAATAATACTAAAATTTATTAAAGAACAACTAGAACTGTATTTTCCCATATTAGTCTAACACACTCCATAGAGTCAAAACCCAAGAAATATATATGCTTAAACAAAATAGTTATACATTTCCTTGGATATAAACCTTGATTTTCAAATTGGTCCATATTAAAATAATCTGGAGGTTTAAGTCTCCTGGAGAGTTAAGAAAAAGAATGTTACTTACTAAGTCACATTTCTGATCTTCTGTAAGTCTGTCTTAAGGGTTAGTTTGTGTTCACTCCTCCTTCCCCTGGTCAAAATGAGCATTTAGTGATATCAAATATAGTAATGCAGAAACCCAAAATATGACATAAATGCTGAAAAGGACATTGATAAATGGACTCATTTTTATAACCTGCAGTGCAGAGCACTATTGAGTGGCTTTAGGATGGCCCATTCTCTATACTGGTTTCCCTTGCACACTTCTATAGAATAGTTGTGTTGCACACATATGAATTAATTGTCATTGCTTTTCCGGTGTCATCTACTCATCCAAATGTTTGAAAGTCTCCAAAGATATTGCAATATCTGTTTTGAAAGACTGTCAACACTTCTAAATGCCATTTTACAAGTCATGCTTTTTGGTGTCATGACAAAAATATATAGTAGTTTTTAATCTACACATTAGTGGAATATTATTTGTTTCTTAAGTCACAAATGCAGGGTCTAGTCTTTACTTTACATAGCCTGTGTATACTGTTTCAGTTCAATTCCCTCAGCCATGTTATTTACTTCTGCACACATCATTTCAATCTTATCTTTTGTAGAGGACATCGGCAGTGGCAGCTTATCACTTCTGGCATGAATTTGTTTGCATGTTTCTAATAGAGTGCTCATCTTCTGCAAATTTCAGTGGAGGGTCTTCTAAACACAGAGGTCTCAGACATGACAATTCTGGTTATGAAGTGTTGGTTTGGTTTGAAAGCACTAGTTTTCTTTAGTTTTGACTGGTATTTCAGCACACTTCAGTCTGAACACACTATCAGTGAACCAGCAAATTGTATTTTTGCAGCACCCAAAACACTCTAAGTACTATGTGAGACAGGTAGGTCCACAATGGACAGATCGGATCCCTATTTTTTTGTGCAGAGCAAGCAAATAGAGCGTGTTCAAGAGAGAAAAAAATGAATTCTAACAATAACACCAGAAACTGTTCCTACTTCAGATCTCTACACCCTCTTTGGTATTTTGTGAGGAGTGTGTTAATGTTATTTATGTGTAGCTAGAGTGGCACTTTGCATGTGAACATAGACACACAAAAACATATTGACACTCTTGTCTGTTTTTTATACACATATATATTTGAGTATCTCAATCGAAATGCATAAAAATTACATGATGTATTTCACGCACATTAGTTGTGCTGATAAAAAAAAAAGCTGAGTATCATTCTGAATATAATGGGAACTAGAAGCAGTCCCCCAAGATAGATGCAATACGTCCATCAGGTAATTGATGCTATGTTGTGAAAGCAGCAGTTCCTGCATTTGCTGAACTCTTAATTTAGTCAGTGTTTTGTTTCTGTTAACAGAGTATGCTTGAGTATGCTTTTCACATCTACCCCAAAGAAAAGAGAGATGCTAATTTAAGGAATGACAAGCTGCCATTCAGCTGATCACTAATATTGTGGTCTCTATGATGCTATGTCTTCCTAATTCCTACTGAGTTCAAAACGCAGGGCAACATCAGATCAGTGCCTATCATAGAAACAAGGTGCCAAGCTTACTCCTTCATTCAACATTGGTTTCTCTTGTTCAGTGAAAACTGTAATAAAAGGATTTCCATACATAGAAGATACATCTACTCAGTTGTTGCTTCTCCTTGGTCAGCTGTTTCTGCAAAGGAAGCAGTTCTGCTTTCTTATGAAATTCCTGTAGGTTCTGTTGAGTACATTAGCTTACATTAACTAGATCATCACTACAGGACTACTACACCAGTCAGCTAAACATTCACATAGTTGAAATTCTAATACAGTCCTGAACTTATTTTACTGAGTAAGATGGTTTTGCTCAGCTGTTCATAGCTGACAGTGTTTACCTGTGCTTCTTTTCTGATCTTCTTGATATTAAACCCTTTGCTGGTTTTGTTGAAGTTTATTAACAAAAAATTTCTGTCATTCTTAGCTCCATTTACCTTAAATATCAAAGACAACAGAGTGAATTCTTCAAACAGTAACAACTGTTTTCTACATGAGGAATTTGAACATAGAGATAAAATTAGCTTAAAAAGACTAAATCTAATTTTATTTGTATTAAATTTTTGTAACTTTTTTCCTTTATAATTTGAAAAACATGTTTAAAATTTAATTTTATCATTAACATTTTTAATGTTTTTTATTGAATGTTCATTCAAATCCAAAGATGGTTGGTAAAAAAAATTTGCAACTGACATAAAAAATATCATAGCTTATTTCTTCATATTTCTTAATTTATATGTTCAGTCTGATGTTACTCTACTAACATGTAATTCTAACATGTTACTTCTAACCAGTTTATTCCCTTAAACAAAGAAGAAAAAGACACATTGTAATCTTATAACTGAAGTTTTTCACATGCATAAGTATATGAACTTGAAAAACACTTCTATGTAATTAGTCATTTTAGATAGCAGTAAAAGAATGTAAGAAAATCTGGAAATCTTTTGAACAAAACAAACCAAAATCTGTCCAACTTGCTGATTCCTTCTGAAGGGCTGCACAGCCTTCTGGGGTATCAGCCATTCCTCCGAGCTTTGTGTTTTCAGTGAACTTGCTGAGGAGGCATCAGCCCCTTCATCCAAGTCACTGATGAATAAATTAAACAATACTGGGCCCAGTATTGAACCCTGGGGGACACTGTTCTTGACAGACACGTGCCACTGATTTTACCCTCTGGGATCTGCCATTCAGCCAGTTGTCAATCCACTTCATTGTCCGCTCACCCAGTCCACACTTCCTGAGTTTGCCTACGAGGATGCTGTGAGAGAAAATGTCAAAAGCCTTGCTGAAGTCAAGGTAGACAATATCCACTGCTCTCCCCTTATCCATCCAGGTACTGTTTTCATCATAGAAAGGAGTCTGGTTGGTCAAGCATGATTTACCTTTAGGGAATCCATTCTGACTACTCCTGATCATCCTTGTGGATAGAGATGGCCTCTATAATGAGGCATTCCATCATCTCTCTAGGGATTGAGGTGAGGCTGGCTGGCCAGTAATTTCATGGGTCCTCCTTCTTGTCCTTACTAAAGACTGGAGTGAGATTTGCTTTCTTCCAATCCTCAGACACCTCTCTTGATCCCCAAGACCTTTCAATGGTGATCACAAGTGGCCTCGCTTTGGTGTCGACCAGCTCTCCCAGCACTCATGGATGCATTCCAACAGGGCCCATGGACTTGTGGATGTCAAGTTTGCCTGCTCATAATTGCTGTCTGACCTCTCAGGCTGGTCATGCTGGAGCACAAAGCTCCTCATGTGCCTAAGGAGCATATCGTTTCTTTTACCACAATTTTGAGAACTAAGTGTCTAAAACTAGCTGTGTAACTAAAGTATGTCATTTTGGATCTGAGTCACTTTTAAATAAACAGGGAACACCTCTGTAGAAATCCAGCCTTTTGATGCTGGCCCATTGTGAATCTAGGAACTCAAATCAATTGGAACAAAGAGAGAATGAAATGACGGTGAGCTTATGCTGACATGGGCATTGAGGGGGGGGGCTAGAAACCTAAGGAGCAACCCCCTATCTTCTTTAGCGATATGCAGTTCTGCACAAATAAACACCACAAAGGAGTGTAAAATGGAGAGTTAAAATAATTTTCACACTTGCAGCCATCAAGCCGGGATGAACCTCAAATCTCCTTTAAGAAAAGTCTCTTTTTCTTTGGCATTATGAAACTTTTGTTTGCAAACTCCTTAGCACTACAGGAATGCCAGTACTACATTGTGAAAACAAGTACCCAATATAAAAAAAGACAGTCCAATCACTTACTGTTGGATAGAAACCTGAGATGAAAATAATACTGTCTCTTCTTTTTTTCTCCCCCAAGGTAGAATCTGGGTCATATATTAATTCATACAGTGAATGTCTTATCTTTTGTATCAATTAAGTTTATTTAATGGAAAGGGTTTAGATTTCAGCTTTCAACTGTTAATAAAATATATGTATTTAGATGTTGATACTGATGAATTGACATTGGTAAAGTAAGTATTTAGATGGATGTTGATGGGAAAACATTTGTTATACATGATCGTAATCAGTTATACATAAAATTAATTCTACCAACTCTTAAAGGCCTTTGAAAGGATGTATTAAAATCAATTTCTTTAACCAGATTAGATCAGGAAAATTGGCCCAAAGATAAGAAATGGTGCCCTTGTACGATATATTTGCATAGCAATATTGATTAATACTTACTATCTTCTATGAATAAGCTACAAGAAGAGGCCTGGCATTTCACAGAGCTGTGACATAATCCTGTGTTTGAAATTTACAACATAAATCTATTTCATTTTAACTAGACTTGTGCAGCATTTATTATTTCTGTTAAGAAAACTGTCTCTCTCCCATCTTTTTTTTTGGTGTTTATTTTTATTGTGTTAGTGGCCCTATTCAAAGGAGCTACTTAATGCCGCAGTGTGTTCTTCTTAACTGCAATAATGGAACAAACAGCCAAGTCTGAAGATGATAGCCTGTAAGCTGCTTGCATCCTTATAACCTTTAATAGACCAGAAGTGTTTTGCAACACTGCACTTAGTGACTCAGTGTGCCTTTGTTTTTGTAATGGGTTCATATTGAATAGGGTCACTGGAAATATCCAAGTACATCAAATTGTATCAGACACTTGGCAAAAGACATTGAATACAAAAGGAGTTTTGGCCTTTGGTCTACAAATACCTGGGACTCCACGAACTTTTTGTGAGGTACTGTTGTGGTTTAACCCCAGTAGGCAGCTCAGCCCCACCAACTGCTCACTCAGTCTTCTGCATATGGATGAGTGAGAGAATTGGAAAGGTGAAAGTGAAATAAATCATGGGCTGACTTGAAGACAATTTAATACGTTAAGTAGAAGCTGTGTATGCAGGCATAGCAAAACAAGGAATCCATTCACCACTTCCCATGGGTAAGTAGGTGTTCAGCCATTCCCAGCAAAGCAGGGCTCCAATAGGCAGAACAGTCACTTGGGAAGACAAACATCATTACTCTGAACATTGCCCCTTCCCTCTTCTTCCCCCATCTCTATCTAATGAATATGATGCTATATGGGTTGGGATATCCCTTGGGTCAGTTTGGGTCAGTTGTCCCATCTATGTCCCCGACCACTCTCGTGCAAGAAGTTTCCTACTTTCTGGCCGGATGGAGTGAGGAATGGAAAAGGCCTTGACGCAGTGCAGGAACTGCTCCGCAATAGCTGAAATATCTCTGTGTTATCAATCCTGGTTTATTTACAAATCCAAAATGCAGCACCAAAGAAGCTACTATGAAGAAAATTACCTCTATCCCAGACAAAAGTAGAGCAGAAGTTACATATTAAAGTAGTAAAGATCAAAAAGTAAACCAATTACAAATTCAATATACAGGGATCTGCTGCCTTACAGGACATGTTTTAGGTGTTTACACATTAGAAAAGGTTGAAACCCAATAATATAGATCACAGAGTTTTTGCCATCACACGTTCAATTTAATATCTGATTAAACTGCAAATGTTTGTGTTTTCACCATATTATGTAATTTATTACAATTAACTGATGTACTATCAGTGTTACTTTCTAACTGTTTTCAGTTAAATCTTCAGTACTGTTTTCCATGGGTTGAAGATTCAAATACATAAAATCTAACAGTATCTTCTGAATTAAGAATTCTTTTCCATGGCTAAAATGTAAACTTTCAATGGCTAAATATATGAACTGCAAGATTTGAAATAACTTCTACTCACAAAGTTCAGCAGAATTGCTGATGTAGATTTGAATTCTTCATTTTATTTAGCACAGTTAGGGTGCAGAAGTCTATATAAACATTAGCACCCTAATGTGGAAATTAAAGGCATTGAAAAGTTCTTGGATCAAAGACTAGATTTAACCTTTGAAAGTTCATCACCTTGGAAACTTCAGCTTCCATTACAAATTACATTTGTCTTGTTTTCAAGTGCCACAAAACTTTTCCAGTATTATCACTGAAAAAACAGTTTACACCTGGTTGCCTCTCACCCTCAGTCAAACATGAATTCGAGACTTATTGCTATGCTTTTTCTTTTCAGTTTTCTTTATTTGGGCTTTTT